>PVHX01010561.1:0-69445 GCA_004024805.1 Geosciurus inauris
GTAAAATGCATAATTTCCTTGAACTGAAATAGCCAAATCAGGGAACTCTTGGCTTCCTTTCCTTTTAGTTGAATTGTATTCTTATACTTTTTTTATCTTCCCTGAAAGATAATTTCCAGTCATCTTTAAACTATTTTAGCTGCTTTTTAAAAAGTCAGAACATATAATAAAATTTATTTTCATGAAAAGAAATTCTTATCTTCCCAGGTTATGAAAATTCTCAGAAGTTGAATACCACCTTAATATTTATATTTAAGCTTCTTTTCTTAACAAATTATAAGAATGAATCACTCCATGTCTTCATGAAAAGCAAGCAGATTTTAGACAGGACAATGCTACCTCTAACTTCCACTTTTCAATGATTTAACTAATTTCATCATTTCAAATATTTTTATATAATTCATTCTAAAATGTCTTTCTTTTACCTGCTCATTATTATCAACATAATTATTATTTTTGAGGATATTTATCTTCTTAATTTTAAATACTAGTAACCTTTTAGCTCATGTGGTTTTGGATTATCACTATACAGGTTTTGTTTTATTTTATATGCATTTATCTATGTATATATACATGTATGTATTTATTTACATAATTATATAAATATATATCTCATAGTATTTATTGAAAGATTACAAGTTTCCTAGGACTTTGTACTGGACAGAAAAGAGCATTGGAAAATGTTTTCTCCAACCTTCTCATGACACCCAGGGTCCCCTTTCCTGGAGTTCCCTTAGATGCCACAGGAGGCCAAAACACCTTCCATATCCCCAAGGGTTTTCTGCAGTTTTGTGTTTCTCAGATTCATATGCTTTTTCCTTGTTCTGAAGAAGCTCTAGGTTTGATTTGAAGAGGAAAGCCACGAACTTGCAAGTTTGTAATCTTGTCAGCTCCTGGTCATTCAGACAATTTAATATTGTGGGTCATTTTACACCCATTTCAAAACTAGTCTAATTGTGCTTATCTGCAAATGCTCAATGTTATGTTCAATATCCTTTTCCAATTCTTTTATATGATACCATGCTTGGGTGCTCGTGGGGACTGCCAGCCACTACCACCACTGTCATGCCGTCCCTCAGTGTCAAAATGAAAGTAGCATCTCTGACTCTGTCACTTAAATTAACTCTTCAATGAAAACAACAGTTTTATCTTTATTGCATCTGTTCCTTTTGTTCAAAATACAATTTCTACGCCAGAATCAGGTCCTCTGTAAGTCAGAGAAGCATAATGACAAAAGTTAATTATGGCCCCAAAGAAAGTAGATTTGTCTCTAGGCTAGTAGAAGAAGGGAGAGAAAAAAGAGTTATTACATACAAGTCACAGAAATATTTGGAATTTATATAATTTAGATATTTTTCCTGGGTGCTATCATAATATGAAAATAATTTTAATATCTTAAAATTTTAATATTATTAATATTCTATCATTAATATTATTTAAATTTTCCTTTTAGTTGAATTATGTTCCTATTCATTATCCATTTTATTCTTATTTATAAACAGCATCTCTTTAGACTGTTAATTCCTAATGAACTCCCTTAATAGATGGAATTCAATTTTCTCGTTTATAATTTATTACAAAAGAACTAGGTTATTGACACAATCTTCAAAATTGTGCACATATTACTCTCCAACATTTTGAAAATAATTTTATTCACATTGATTTTATCAAATCCTATCACACTTGTTTTGAAATATGTGAAAAATCTATTCTAAGAATATTAATACATTTTTTCTAAGAAAAACACTGAAAGGGTAACAACCTTTCCTATACAATGTCTTAACAATAAATTCCATAATTTCTATATTTGTGTTTCTTTTTACATACTACAGTTTTCTTGCTTGTTATCTATAAACCCATATGTAGAGGAATTTTAATATTCAGTCAGTCATCCCTTTACTCAGCAAACATTTATTGAACTCCAACTATATGCCAGCTATTATGCTAATCACAAATCATACTGAGACAATTGAGAAGTAGCAAATATGTCTGACACTTATAAAATATTAAAAAATATTAACTGTATTTTAAATCTATTATATTTAGTTATATGAATATATTATATATTATAAGGTATTATAAAGTGCTTTAAATGTGCTATACCTTATAAGAATGGCTTAACAAATATCTATAGTTATTACTCGACTTCAATATAATTTAACATTTTCATCTATTTGCTTCACATTATTTTTAAAATAAAGCATTACAAATAAAATTGAAGTTTATATACCATTTTCTTGAATTCTCTCCCTAGATGCAACCACTCTTCTAAATTCGTTTCATATTTGCCATTCATGATTTTACATTCTTAATATCTATCATCACTAAAACAATACATAGTATCAATTTGCATACCTTTGTAAATAGCATCCTACTTTATCTGTCATTACTTATTTCTTGATCCAACATGCATGTCAACATCAGACATTTGAGATTTATTTACATCAAATTAATTTCAATAATTTTCTAATAAAAATGTTCATTTTGTAAGCAGTCTTCTATATTCATCCCATTATTGTGTACAAACATTTCTCTAGCGTGTATTCCTACAAATTACTAGGCTTTGTACTTAATAGTGTAAAATGATTCCAATGTAAAATGTAAAATGACTCCGTACCCTTGAAGCCAGAATTAGACAGGCAGTCAGTGTAGATAGATAAACTGAGTCAGATGGAATCAGGGAGGCCAATTTGGAGAAGTATTGAAATGCTAATGCCTCCAGAGCCCTTCCTCCACCCTTATCACCCCTGCTCCAATCCGTTGCTAAGGTAACCTGTCCCAAGGAGTTGTTAATTACACCTGGGCCCTTCCCCCTATCCATATGTCTTTTGGCCATCCCACCAAACATCTTGGGCCTAGTCATGTGCACAGGAAGGAGAAAGATAAGGAGAAGAGAGCAGGAGAACAAAGGAAGCCTAGGACATATAAAAAGGCAAAACACATGTACTTCTGGGGATACCAGGATACCAGCTATGACTCCCTTCTCCCTCCGGGGAGAAGTCTATGTTACCCCTTTTAAAATAAATCCTGCTGAAATGCTTGCCTTGGTGTGCTTCTCTAATGTTCAAACTTCAACATGTGGAGGAGCAGAACTCATCTCCAGTAACCAGCTGTATTATCCTCTCCAGACTGGCCATACCAATTCACTTTACTACCAACTTGTGTGAAACTACATGTTTCTTTGAACTCTTGCCAACTATTTTATTTTCAGACTTCAAATTTTTTTGCCAAACTAATGAGAATGAAGCACTAAATTCTTGTTTTAATTAGTAGAGAAATGAATCTCTTTTCCTAGAATTATCAGCCTCTTAAATTTCCTCTTATTTATATCTTTCCTGTTCGTATTCATGAATTAGTTTTCTACGAGAATGTCAGTCTGAATTTTTTGAAGGAGATCCTTCTCATGTTTTAACACTAAAAATCTAAAAGCAGGTTGCCCATTTATATTAATTGAATCATAATAATTTAACATGGCTTTTAAGGTCCTTACGTTTTTATTTTTTTTTTTAAGCCTTAAATCAGCTGAAGCATTTAATGCATCTATAAAGATTGGCACATATATGCACACAATAACACCGGCCACTATTATCATCATTATCATCTTTATTATTAACATTATAAATCAAATTATCATATATGTGTGCATCTATTGTTGGCACACTCCATATTCAATCACCAGGTGTTTGTTTCTTTGTTTTGGTTATTAGACAACTGTTAGGTTTTTCATTTCTTTAATTTTATATTTTTTGCAATGATCTTATTTTGCATGTGTGTCTCATAAGCAACATACTCTACATTTTAATTTTTAATCTCTCTGACTTAATAGTTAAGTTAAATGCATTTATGCTCATGTGATTATTAATATATGTTCACTTAGTTATCTCACCTTATTTTATAATTTGATTGTTATTTATTATCCTTTTCCTCTATTTTTGTTACTTTCTTGTCTGTAATTGAAGTGATAAAAGTTTTCTGTGTATTCCTGTTCCGCTTGTGTTGTTTGTAACCCATTTTTTTAATGGTTACTTTTAGATTTTGACATCTGTTTTCAAAAGTAAGTTTTTGTATTAGTGTCTGAACCATTATTTTTATTCCCTTCCTGAACAATACAAGGAGTTTGGCATATTTTAATTATCCATTGTGTAACCCTTCAATATTGCCTTCTCATCTAGTTTTATTTGTATTCTGATAAACATAAAAACTTATATTTCAGTCAAAATTTAATTGAATTTATTAAAAGATAATTTAAATTTCTAAGCTCACCATTGTTTCATTATTCCACAGATTTCTTTGAATTAATTAATTCTTTCTTTTTTTAATCAAGTGTTTGGGTAAAATACTCTTTACTTTTTTAGTTTTGAAAATGTTACCCCTATACTTGCATGACTGGTTCATTAGTCATATCATTGATTAACAGTGCTTTGGGCTCAGCAATCTGAAGGCATGCCTGTACTCTCCTCTGGAACTTACTACTGTGTTGGAAGATTCTTGTACTCATTTTATTTTGATGCCTTTGCATGTAATCCATAACTTTTTCTGCTATTGCTTTGACAATTTAATATTTGTAACTAAGTTCTACAGGTCAACTATATGTCTATGTATGGACTTTCAAGTTTTTAAGTTTTCAAACTACATTTATCAAAATTTCATAGTTTTTTTCAACTTGGGGGAAATTGCAGCTATTGTCCCTTCAAAGATTGCTTCTCCATCATTCTCTGGAAATCATGGTAGGTACACCCTGAAGATATGTCATCTAACCAACATGCTATTTAATTACTTTTTATTTGTTGAACTACATTTTGGGTGAATCTATCAGTACTTTATTCAAATTCACTATTATTTCTTCATACATGTCCAAATAAGAGTCTGTGTTATCTGTGTTTCTAAATCTCAATGACAATATTTTTTCTTTTCTTATATTCTCTTTTACTTTCTTGTTTATTACCCAAATTTTTGTTTTGTTTGTGCCTGTTTTTATCTTATAACATTGTGTTCCTTTTACACTGTTCCTTTTAGACTGACTCAAGCATTCTAAACAAACTTATATTAAATTTGTTTCTCTATTCTTTCATGAAACTGATTTCCTCGCAAATTATTGCATATCCTGTTTGCTTATTTTTCTAGCAATCCTCACTTATAGTAAAGATCTTTGCTGGTGTATGCCCGTAATCCCAGCAACTTGGGCAGCTGAGACAGAAATTACAAATTATAGTCTGGCCTCAGCAACTTAGCAAGATCCTGTCTCAAAATAAAAAATAAAAAGATCTGGAGATATAGCTAAGTGATAGAGAACCCTGAGTTTAATGCCAGAATGAATGAATGAATGAATGAATGAATGAATAAATAAATAAATAAATAAATAAATAGTTTCATTATGTGTTTCAAAATCTAGACTCTTTAGATTGTTTTCAGTTTGATCTATTTTGTTTTTGGAGATTTGGGATATATTTTGTTTTTCCCACTCCCACTCTCATTTCTTTTTGTATAATGGATATAGTTTCTCAACTGGCTGTAGTAATCCTCAAGAACTTCAAATTCATAATGAAACCTAAAGATTGTGTTTTCTGAATTCCTACCCAATGGTGATATTGGAGATGTTGAATATTCAGAATGCAGTGTGTTTGCTTGGCTCAAATTAAGTACGCAAATTTGAATCCTCTTTTTCACTCTCTATCCCAACCCTGTCTCTCTGGGTAGCTTTTTCCCCAACAGAAGTGGACATCATGTTTTTGCAATCTCGTTTTAGAAGCAGAATAATCTAAGTCACTCCATACCTAAACTGCAAGCTATGGGCCTGGTTCTGATCACCACCAATCCTCATGTTTGTTAGAATTTTGACACCCATTACCACAAAGGTGGCCCAGACTATTGATGCTTCTGTGGCTTCCAAACCCAGAGCATTCAGTCTTGTGCCTTCAACCTCACTAATTCCTTTGCATTTCTGATCATATTACTGGCTCACAGAGAAATCTATCATTTTTTTGTTCTTCGTGTGTTTTTTAATGTGTTTATGTCTTCTTAATCTATCTTTGCTTTGAGGTCTGCAACTGAAAATGAGCACAAAACCAACAATATACTGTGCCTTTATTAGCATGCTTGAATTGGTTCTTTGAGTTCTGAATATGCTTAAAATTCAAATTTGATACTGAGAAAAAAATGTGTCTTATGCTTTACTTTAAACAGGTTTTTTAGCAGGTAACTAAGGAGTTAGAAAAGGGTGGATGATGAGAATGATCCAAAATAAGTGACTAATGAATATATGTTAATCAGTTAACTGTTATCAAGGTTATTTTAATTTTTATGAGAAATCAGGACTTTTTCATACTGTTATAAAGAAATTTTATGATGGATGTTCATGAAAGTAAGATTCCTCTTTTTATATATCAATTTAAAAGTCAATGCTGTTCTACCTAGTTAAATTAAAATGGCTGCTTTGACCATGTCACCTTTTATTTTGAACCAGGATATACATTTGTTTATTTTCTCTTATTACCAAAATCAGATTTAAAATCTTCTTTTTTAGACTACTCTCATCCTATGATCACCAATTTAAATAAATCCAATTTCCTTTAAAACGTAGACTTTAATCATGCTTTAAGGCAGTAAATCTGTTCCTACTTAACAATGTTTTAAAATTACTTTTTAAATATTTTTCATAAAATATATATTCTGTACTTTTATTAACCATGCTTCTCCCCCCCCACTGTTATCATAGATTTAGAAGCAATTCCCTTGATTAATTTAAGTGTAGATAGGCACTGCTGCTGGATCCAGAGGTTATTAAAAGAATGCTGTACTAACTCGCTCTTCATTCAACACACTTGAGCATACGTTACCTTACTGGTTTCTCAAAACTATAATTGGAGAGAGGTGAAGTCTAACTATACCTCTCCCCAAAGTTTATAAATCAATTACAGCATCCTCTGGGATTTAGCTGTCTACCTACCCAAAGCACTGATGAAAAATAACATCTTGGTAATTTGATACAAAATGTTTCCTTTCTGAGATTAAAAAAGTGTTGAGGCAAAAAATGGATGTACCTTTGAAATCTGTTATATGTGTGCATGAGTGTGTATGTGAAATATATGTGATACTTTTTTTGAGTGAGTGACTCTTGAAAGAAACAAAATTAGGAAACTAAATCATGTATTCCTGCCAGTATTAGACAATTATATGGAAACGACAAGCAGCAGACATTTGAAAATTTACCAAGTAAGAAAATAATTTTCAGTATGCCTTTCACAATATTATCAACTAGTTTTTAATGTCTTATGGAATACAGATTTTAACAACCAACTTTCCATATATGCTGAGGCAATGTAAAATGAGTTCAATGACTTAACTACATGTGAATAATTTTTTATCATATTTTACACCTCTATTTCCTATTTCCTGTTTCCCATATGAACTCATACTTAATCCTGGAGCTCATTTATTTCTCTCAGTCTTTATTATTTTCCATTTGTATTATTATGGAAATTAAATAAAAAGTGCTTCAGGTAATAAGATGTAATAAGTACAGCATGCTTGATGATATAATATTGTACTCAGTCTCTGCTGTTACTATCAAAATGAATATTAGAATAACAGTTCTACCCTGCTAGGTGGATGGAGAAAAATTTCTAATAGGCTTACCATAAAATGACAGATAATTATACTAACCTCTTAAGGTTTCTGTAGAGGAAATAAATTAGTAGGTTTCTGAGTAGCTAATAAGCTATTGAACACTCTATTCAAATCTAAAGTTCTTCAAGACTGTCTTACAATCAGGAATATTATCAAAAACTATCAAAAATGAATATGGTTTCTTGACAGAATTTAATTTAAAAATGAGAAAAAAAACCCACATTCTAACTACATATCATTTAGCTTTTCAGGCAATAACTGTGTTTATTTGATAATATATGTCCAGGCTGCATTCTAAGAGGTTGGACATAAATAGATTTGATGTCAGAGTCTGAATCAACAAAAGCAACTGCAGCAATTATTGTTTTTACCATCAGCATTACTCTTGAAAAATGTGAAGAATTAACTATTTAAAATATATAGACATTAAAATATAACAAAATTCTATGACTAAAAATGTACCTTTGACCTTAAAACAACAAAATTAGCATGTCTCATCCCAACCTCCAGAGCCCTGTCAATATCCTATTCTATAAAACTGTAGGAATAAGAAGGAAAGGCTCATTAATCACATTGATGTCATGAATATGTATTTATAAATGACAAATGTATGTTCAAGGGAATTCTGAATGGATGTGCAGGTGAGATTTAGGTGACAAATGTGGAGGAAACCCTAAAGTGATATTAAATATTTTAAACCTTTAAAATTTCAAAGGATGACCTTTAAAAAGAAGCTATCCATATGACTTTGAGAGGATATAAATCAAACATCAAAATTCATCCATATTAATACTCATGAAACAAAATTATATATATATATTAGATGAGATTATCCTGATCAAAGATAAAATTCATGCAGTTTGTTAAATAAAGAATATTATATTGCCCTACATTTCTGATATTTTCATTTGCTTCAAAAATTTTATGTGGGCTGGGATTGTGGCTCAGTAGTAGAGCACTTGCTTCGCATGCATGAAGCACTGGGTTCAATCCTCAGCACCACATAAAAAAATAATAAATAAAATAAAGATATTTAAAAAAAAGTATGTCAGATAACCATGACCCTAAAATTAAAACATTTTGTTTCAATTTTCCAAATACATAGAAGTTATTAAATCTAATTCCCATTTCTTGGGTCATCTTTCATAATCTAGGACAAACACTATGACCCTTTGCCAATTATATCTAGGCATACCCTTAAAAAATAGAAGCAGATGGCCTTTAGACAACTCCAGAATTTTGACTGTTCTGTTTTCTTACTAAAATCCACCACTTTGACACCTTGTTTTGTTCTGTTTCCCTCATCATCTATATGAATGTAGTTTTGGTTTGAGGAACCTACTTTATAGGTACCTGTGGGTCAGCACCACAGCTACAGTAAAATAGACTCTCACCAACTCATCATTTCCCATATTACTTTAAAAATAGAAGATCTTTACTATTAACCATTTTCAAAGAATAGATTCTTCATTTATAACTCAAAATAGTCACTATTGCCTACACATGAGAATAACAGTTCCTTCAATCCTTTTTGGAATTAGTATGTCTAAACAAATGTACAAGTACGCACTAGTGAGTGCATGTATGTGTGCATGCATGTTTTAGTAGAACTGCACAGATGAGAATATTTCAGGGCTAAGACCATTATCACCATCAAACAACCCAGCATTTCTGCATGGGCCAATCATGGCATGCAGGTGAAAGGTAATGATTTAGTAGTCTTTAATACTTATCTGCAAAATGTGGGAATGTGCTCTAAGATTTCCTTTCTGCCAAGGTCTAAATACATCTATTTGCTAATTATGGAAATGAGTAACAATGAAAAATTCAGAACTACCATGCCAGGCATTCTGGCAACACAGACGATGTGGCAATAATAGCTATGGTATCAGAAGCAAAGCAGCAAGAAGACCCAGGAGAGCCTCAGAGAAGGCTCTGTAGGAAGTAAAAAGACGAAGCAGAGATGAGTCTTCAAGGGGAAAATGATATGGAGTTTCCTATTGCCTAAGCTATCTCTGCCCCCAGAGACAATACTTTTAAGCCACTAGAACCTGTTGCTGAAAAAGTGAGAGGTGAAGAAATTAGATGAACACCAACACTGAGGAAAGAAATAATTCTCAGTCATGACTGACCATTAGAATCTTATTCAAAATACAGGCCCAACCCCGCTCTTTGGAAAGTCAACTTCCTTAGATCTTAAACAATAGGAGTAAATCACACAGGGACTTACAGATCAAAGTAATTTGGATTTTATTCTGAGAGCAAAGGGAAACTATTTTAAGAACTTGAAGCAAAGAAGCACCATAATCTAATTTATGTTTAGAAAGTGATAGTGTGACTGTCCTTTAGAGATGAGTTTATGATAGAAGGATAGACCAGTACAAAGGCTATTGCTGGAGGCTAGGAGAAAGGTGATTATGACTGGGACTGGTGTAATATTGGGAAAATGACAAACAGCTGATGGATTTCAAATACATTTGGACAGACTAGGCAACATTTCCTCAGTGATGGAACTGTGGAGATTAGGGAAAGGATCAATAAAGACAGCACCTAGTTTTAAAAGAATTGACCGGTATATAAATAGGATAACGTTCCTACTCAAGTTAAGAGTAAAGTAATAGAGCTTCAGCTTTGTAGATCATCTTGACCTTGACTACAGTAGGGACCTCTTTCAAATAATGAAACTAAGTAGTTTGTTTTCAGCTATAAGGAATAGCCCCTTATGGAGCATGAATTTAGGGATACCACATTATTACCTAATCCCATTGACTATCATAGACAGGAAGAAATGCCCATCTCAGAGAAAATGATTTTTAATTACCCCAACTTATTGAAGACTACATATATATTTGGGGAACTCAAATTTCCTTTAGAAGTGCATACTTGTGAATAATACATGTCATTTTAGAAAAGTTTTATGATTTCTTCCTTTCTGTCAGTATTTCCCAAAGGGCTTTCTGTAATATGTTAATATGTTACAATATAAATGAGGTTCATTATCAAATAAGTTTTGAAAGATAATATTTATTTTACTCTGTGACCTTTTAAGTGTTATTCTTTGTTAATATGTGTAGGGATCTTGATGAGGTGTGTAATATTTTCCAAACTCATTTAGAAATTATTATTTTTAAGAAGTGTATCATTGTGATGAAGAATAATCAAGATACTTTTGAGAGGGGATTAAGGTGAAAGAGATATAAACAGTGTTGCTTTTTGCGGAGGTAAGATCCCATCTCTGTCCCTTTGGTTCCTATTTATTTGAGAGTCTTACCTCTATTAGTTTAAAATGTTATATCATACTTTTCTGTAGTCTCTACTTTTCTCTCTGGTCTCCATTTTTATTTCCTTTGGGCTCTCTCACTCTGTCTCACATATATAATGAGATGAAATAGTCAAGATTATGCTTCTGCCTCCATGGTAGCCTGATCTGAACAGGCCTGGCAAGAATAGCTCTTGGAGAAAATTATTTGACTTTTTTTTTCTATTCTGCATGTTCACTTGCTTGTTTTCTGTCTACTGAATTTGTTTTTCTTGTCAAAGGAAAGAATCATTAGATTCAATGCCAAAACAGTCATTTACCTGCTTGAACTTAGGCCCATGTTTAGGAAGTACAGGAAGGGCTCCATTGGATCCTGTCTAGCTAAGTGAGGGCCCTCCAGAAGTATTTTGCTCTGTAGGATAAGAACCTTCATTTATTAGGCTTCCAAATCCTACAAACATTCCTGTAGGTGTCTCATAAGGCAATAGGATACAAGTTAAGGATGCAATGAACTGTATTTTTAAAATTGCTTACAGAGTAGATTTTTAGTATTCTCATCACAATAATGATGTGAGGAAATGTACATGTTAATTAGTTCTTTGTAATGTTAATTAATAAAAAACATGTGTTTATGTCCATCCAGTTTTTGTTCTATGCTTTCATTTTCTTTTGTGGAGCCATTCCAGAACATATGAATATTTTAAGACATCATGCTGTGCATGATAAATATATGCTGTTTTTATTTGTCATTTTCAAATATATTTTTAAATGACAGGCTGGCTATTAGTGTTTCCAGTCATCTATCTTCCCATCTAAACAAGGTTTCACATAGATTCCTAGAGTAGTCCTTGAGGAATTATTCTACTGTTGTCTGTATCTTTCTTATCAGCAGAAGCCTCATAGTCAACAAATTTCAAAGTATTAGAGCTCTCCTTCCTCCTTCTCCAAACTTTAATTCACCATCCTATCCTTTGTTTCCCAGGTTTTCTTAGTTTGGGTATGTTGCTTCTACTATGAATAATCTGCTCTGTTTGGTAATAGACCACATCTTCAGCAGACAACACACTTATTGAGGGTAAGGGCTCAGACGGTCATGTTGCTGTTTCTATAAACCAGCCTAGGACAAAGTGTATGTTAACAAAGATGTGCAGAAAAACAAAGACCAAATGCATGAATAAGTAAATTGGCAAGAAAGAGAAGTCATGTACGTCTTTATAATTATTTCCTCACCCACTCTTAATGACACCACTCTTTTCCTTTGACTACAGCCATAGATTTCCATGATTAATATCTTGTTTACATATTTGGTTTTCTGCCTTATCATATCACCTGCGAAATCATTTCATCCTTCTATTTGAAAACTCTGAGACTCCCAATAATATAATTTGTGATGAGATCCAAACAGAAGCAGACACACTGAACTTCTCTTGTATTACAAGAAAGTAGCCAGGCGCAGTGGTGCACGCCTGTAATCCCAGAACTTTGGGAGGCTGAGACAGGAGAATAGCAAGTTCAAAGCCAGCCTCAGCAATGGTGAGGCGCTAAGCAACTCTTACCAGTAAGATCTTGCCTCTAAATAAAAAGCAAAAAAAAAAAAAAAAAAAAAAATAGAGCTGGAGATGTGGCTCAGCGGTCGAGTACCCTTGAGTTCAATCTCTGGTACCAAAAAACAAAAAAAAGAATGCATATCACCTGGAATGGAATGAGCTCTTCTCTCTTGTATCTTTCTTTCATGATGTCTCTGACTCTCCACTGGTCTATTGTGTTCTCTAAACTCATCTCTGCCAACTAGATTCCTGACTCTATTTTATTTTATTTTTCTCTATGATCACTGCAGTTCGGACTCCTCTATATCCTGATTGTCGAGCTTTAATTTCTACCCTTTACTACCCTATTCTCCCTGCATTTCTTAACTCAAACTCAATTCATTAAATGTTTGTTCAAAGCCCTAATTTCCTACCCCTAGCTCACCTCTTTACTTCTTCCTCCAGGTGTGGAAGAGAAGGACAGTTTACTGGTTAAGAAATATTATCTATAAGACTCATCCCTTTAGCAGAACTGTGAGTCAATTAGTTTATCTGAGGATAGGCTGTTGGATGGAGGTCTAGTCTTGCAGTCAGTCTATGTGGGCAGTTGCTCCCTAGCTCTGTGTTCTTGAGCGAGTTTCTTAATCTCTCATTACCACAATTTCTTCATTTGTGTGCTGGGGATGTGAAAAGAAGCAAACTTAAGGAATGAGTTTGAACCTTTAGTAGATAGATAGATACATAGATACATAGATAGATACATAGATAGAGAGATAAAGGATGGTTAGAAGAATCCCTGGTCCATATTAAGAACTATAATATGCTAAAGTGTTAGTTATGATTATCAAGCTCCATTGAGGCCCAGGTCAAATGATACCTCCAATCTAAAGTTATCTACAGACCCCACTGAACACTGTTCTTGAACAATTAAAGCATAACTATTATTCCTTCTCCTCTGGGATTGTCCTCCTCATTATACTGCAAGATCCAGACTTTCTCTCTCATCTGTATAATTATTTGCTTCTCTCACCTGGGATAACATAGCAAACATGCTTACTTAACACTACTTAAATGACATTCTCAATTTTTAATTATGACTTTTTGGTGAATATTCTCTTTCACTATCCTCAGTGTCAAACTATATTGAGATTGTTCTTAATACCAAACCTTGTAATTATTTTTTCCTACTTTGTGAATTGCTGATACAAACATGGAAATTTAGTTCTTCATCTGGTGATCAACCTTTCTCTGCTAAGAGCATAAGTCTACTCCCTTATTTATTACACAAAGAATTAACATCTACAACAAATACTGGCAAATTCTGATATTCCATTTCATCTGCTTTCTATTATGAATAGTTATTAAAGACTTGAAGTTGTTTAAAATAGATAATTGAAATAAAATGCTCAATTTACAAGTTAAAATGATAGCTTGAACTTGAACACAAAATATTATTTCTAAGACTATTGATTTGTAGATGCTCATTAAACTTTATATATAATAGTATTCAAAATATTTTTGTCTTAAGAAATATTGTTTATAATAAATGCTATGTTTCCAATGTCATTCATTAAAGATTTTTAGAAATGTGGAAGGAAGAGACAGAAATTTTTAAACTGCAACTCTACAAAGGAAGAAAAAAGCCACCTAAATGCTAGCCTTTTTAAAACCTACTAATGATCAACATGTGGATTCTGACTAATCTCTCTTTTAGAACAGGCCTTATATATTTTATAGTGCCTGGGAAAAATATTTCCCTTACTTTGGATAACCATATATTGTAAAGCTTTTATATGGTCCAGAGGCAAACTATTCCTTTATCTCTTACTGATAAATAATCCCAATTCATCTCCATATCCAGTTCAAGATCATGTTGATTGATTAAAAAATGAATTCTTATATGACAGCAATGAGAATGAATAGGAATCTTGAAAGATAGGACAGCAGTAGCTATATAAAATTTCCCTTTAGCACAAAGTATCAGTTATTTTAAATGTAAAAATGCCACAAAAATTAATGAAATCAATGCCTTTTTTTTGAAACAGGAATTAAACCCAGAGGTGATTAGTCACTGAGCCAATCACCAGCCCTTTTTACTTTTTATTTTGAAATAGTCTCAATAAATTGCTTAAGGTCTTGTTAAGTTGCTGAGCCTGGCCTTACACTTGCAATTCTCCTGCCTCAACCTCCCAAGTCACTGAGATTATAGGCATGCACTGCTACACCTGGCTAATCAATGCTTTTTTGACATTAAAATAAATGCAAACAAAAATCTTTGTCCCTACTTAACCAAGAGAAACTGAGAGGATCAACAGCCCAGTGGAATACAAGGCCGAGATGGAGCCAAGAGGCAGATGGCACAGCTCTTGGCCGTTTTCCAGACAGATGTTCAGGGCTTCCATTACTGGCAATAAGAACATGTGAGCTTTGCCAACACACAGCTGGACACTCACTGTCCCACCATCAGTCTCTCCACTGCCACTGCCACAAGTATAAAATCTCCACTTTCCTTCCAAATTATATTCCATTGAAAAATACCCACCATAGATTTTGCATTTTAAAGGTATATCACTTGTTGAAAGTTAAATACTATTTTAATATTTTGAATGAATTAGAAATGATTTCTATAGACTACTGTGTTTTTTGTATTTTTTTTAAACCAGGGATTGAACCAAGGGGCATTTTGCCACTATGCCATATATTCAGTCTATTATATGTTGGGGGGAGGGGTTATTGGGGATTGAGCTCAGGGGCATGTGACCAGTGAGCCACATCCCCAGCCCTATTTGTATTTAATTTAGAGAGTCTCACAGAGTTGCTTAGCACATCACTCTTGCTGAGGTTGGCTTTGACTAGTGATTCTCCTACCTCAGCTTCCCTTCTCCTGCACAAAACTCAACTCAAAGTGGATCAAAGACTTAAGCACTAGAACACAAAACCTGTGCCTAATAGAAGGAAAAGTAGGCCCAAATCTTCACCATGTTGGCCTAGGGACTGACTTTCTTAATTACTCCTAAAGCATAAGAATTAAAATCAAGAATCAATAAATGGGATGGATTTAAACTAAAAAGGTTTTCAGTAAAGGAAATAATCAATAATGTGAAGAGAGAGCCTACAGAATAGGAGAAAATCTTTACCACATGCACATTGGACAGAGTATTAATCTCCAGGATAACTATAGGACACTAAAGAAAGAAATTGAAGAAGATCTTAGAAGATGGAAAGATCCTCCATGCTCTTGGATAGGCAGAATCAATATTGTCAAAATGGCCATAGTACCCAAAGCGCTATACAGATTCAGTATGATTCCAATTAAAATCCCAATATCATTCCTTATAGAAACAGAAAAAACAATTATGAAATTCATTTGGAAAAATAAGAGACCCGGAATATCCAAAGCAATTCTTAGCAAGAACAGTGAAGCAGGAGACATCACAATACAAGGCCTTAAAGTATACTACAAAGCTACAGTAACAAAAACAGCATGGTACTGGCAGCAAAATAGACATGAAGACCAATGGTACAGAATAGAAGACACAAAGACATAGCTACATAAATACAGTTATCTCATACTAGACAAAGGCACCAAACACATACATTGAAAAAAAGATAGCATCTTCAATAAATGGTGCTGGAAAAATTGGAAATCCATGTGCAGCAAAATGAAACTCAACCCCTATCTCTCACTCTGCACAAAACTTAACTCAAAGTGCATCAAGAACCTAGGAATTAGACCAGACACACTGTCCCTAACAGAGAAAAAAATAGGCCCAAATCTTCATCATATTGGATTAGGCCCCAACTTCCTTAACAAGACTCCTAAAGTGCAAGAAATAAAAGCAAGCATCAATAAATGGGATGGATTCAAACTAAAATGCTTCTTCTCAGCAAAAGAAACAATGAGGTGAACAGAGAGCCCACATTTGAGGAGCAAATTTTTGCTACACACATGAGATAGAGCTCTAATCTCCAAGATATATAAAGAACTCAAGAAACTTAACAGCAAAAAGCCAAACAATCCAATCAATAAATGGCCTAAGGAGATGAACAGAAACTTCTTAGAAGAAGATATTCAATTGATCAACAAATTTATGAAAAAATGTTCAACATCTCTAGTAATTGGACAAATGCAAATCAAAACTACTCTAAGATTTCATCTCACACAGTCAGAATGGCAATTATCAAGAATACAAACAATAAGTGTTGGCAACGATGTGGGGGAGGCACACTCATACATTGCTGGTGGGACCACAAATTGGTGCAACCAATCTGGAAAGCAGTATAGAGATTCCTTAGAAAACTTGGAATGGAACCACCATTTGACCCAGGTATCTCACTCCTTGGTCTATACCCAAAGGACTTAAAAACAGCATACAGATGTTGAATATTTTTTCGTAAATTTTTTGATACAGCCACTTCAATGTTTATAGAAGCTCAATTCACAATAGCTAAACTGTGGAAGCAATCTAGATTTCCTTCAATAAATGAATGGATAAAGAAACTGTGGTATATATAGACAATGGAATATCACTCAGCATTAAAAGAGAATAAAATTATGGCATTTAGGTAAATGAGTGGAGTTGGAGAATATCATACTAAGCAAAGTAAGCCAATACCAAAAAACTACAGGCCAAATGTTCTCTGATAACTGGATGCTGAACCATAATGGGGGATGGGTAGGAATAATGGAGGACCTTTGGTCAAAGGGGAAGGAGAGGAAGGGAGGGGCCATGGGGGCAGGATGGTGGAATGAGATGAATATCATTGCCCTAGGTACATGTATAACTGCACATATGGTGCAACTCTACATCATGTACAGAGAAATGAAAAGTTGTGCTCCATTTGTGTACAATGAATCAAAATTCATTCTGCTGTCATGTATACCTAATTAGAATAAACAAACAAACAAATAAATAAAGACATATTATTTTAGTAATATATGCATGCTTATATTTATAGTAAAAAAACTCCTAAGAGTCAAAATAGGGAACTAGGTTATGTATCTGTCAGTAGATGAAGGGACAAAGAAAATGTGGTATATAAACAACTGAGTTTTATTCGGCTTTAAAGAAGAATAAAATTATGTCAATTGCAGCAAAATGAATAAAAATAAAGAGTATATTAAATAAATAAATGAAAAAAAATAAAGTAATATCTTTGCTTATAAACAATGTAAAAACAATGTAAAAATAACATCTCCAGGATATATAAACTATTCAAAAACTCAACACCAGAACCCGAATAACCCAATCAATAAATGGGCTGAGGAACTGAACAGGCACTTTAAAAAAGAAGAAATAGAGTTGATTAACAAATACATTTAAAAAAAGTTCAACATTTCTAGAATGAGAGAAATGCAAATCAAAACTACTCCAAGATTTCATCTCACTCCAGTCACACTAGCAAGTACCAAGAATACAAGCAACAATAAATGTTGGCAAGAATGAGGGGGAAAGATGCACTCATACAATGCTGGTGGGACTGCAAATTAATGCAACCATTATGGAAAGCAATATGGAAATTCCTCAGAGCACTTGGAATGGAACCACAATTTGACCTAGCTATCCTACTCCTCGTTTTATACCCAAAGGACTTAAAATCAGCATACTATAGTAAAGCAGCCACATCAATGTTTATAGTAGTTCAATTCACAATAGCCAAACTATGGAACCATTGTAGATGTCCTTCAACAAATGAATGGATAAAGAAAATGTGTTACATATATACAATGCAATATTACTTAGCCTTAAAGAAGAAAGAAATCATGGCATTTGCAGGTAAATGGGTGGAGCTGGAGAATATTATGCTATGTGAAATCAGCCAATGCTGAAAAAGCAAAGGCCAAATGTTTAATCTGATGTGCAGATGCTAATTCACAGAGGCTAGGGAAAAATAAGGGTGATTTGGATTAGGCAGAGGGATGTGAAGGGGGATGTAGGTGTAGAAAAGATAGTGGAATGAATTGGACATTATTACCCTATGTGCATGTATGATTACATGACTGATGTGATTCTACATCATGTACAACCAGAAGAATGAGAAGTTATAGTCGATTTATGTATGATGTATCAAAATGCATTGTACTGTCATGTATAACTAATTAGAACAAATAAAAAGTTTATGAAAAAAATCCTATTCAGGTTTACGAGACAGGAAGATCACCAAGTTCAAAGCTCTCTCAGCAATTTAGCAAGGCCCTAAAAAATTAGTGAGACACTGCCTCAAAATAAAAAATAAAAAACAGCTAGGGATGTGACTCAGTGGTTCAGTATCCCTGGGTTCAATCCCTGGCAACCTCTCCCACGCCAACAAAAAAAGAAGAAGAAGAAAAAGAAATCCTATTCAAAGTGAGGGAAAATGTGTGCTCACACACATGCATGTATTTTTTTTTTAGTTCCCCGATTCTCATACTACTATACTATACTCATAGTAACTATCTAGAGAAACTAAAATGATTCAGGGTGAAAATAAAAGTAATGATATTTAATTAGAGTTTCTGTTTCAATAGGGAACATGCTTGAGTTCAAGAAAGAAGATAGTCCATAATCATATAAGTACAAATTTACAATGTTTTAATAAAGGTCAATAGAAATAGAGAAGAGATGGCCATTTATATGTGTGAAATGTCTTTAAATGTATAAATACATATTATATATAAGTATATAAATATATCACATATAAAGAACATTTAATATACACAAAATCTTAAAATGGAAACAGCTTAATTTAAAGTCAGTGATTTGCTTTTAGGAGAAGTTATTCATTTTGATGAGGCATGTATTTTGTACTATGTTTTTTCCTGTAATGATGAAGAATGTGAATTACCATCTTCTTATGTAACCAAGAGAAATTATGTCAGCCAATAGCTGTGCCTAGAACATCAATCAAAGCAGGCCACCCCAAACAGGTGGTCACCTGACAAAGCTGTTCTCTCTGTTGCCTTGTCCAGAACCACTAAACCTTGCAACATATACACAAGGATGTGCTGCTGATATTTAACAATGAGCTCTCTGAGTGTAGTTCCAACATGAACACCAGGTGATATTTTCATTTACATTAACAAATAAGATATAAGTGAAACATCTAAAAGGTACCTCAGAACTTGAGTTGTTCATCAATGATGTGAATGACTAACTAGTTTGCTTAATTTGGCAATAGTTCTTTGAATACTGAAAGAGTATTTCTTCCACCTTTTTTATTCTATTCACATTTAAGAACCTATAAAACCCCTCTCTTTTAAATTTAGACTTAATTACTAACATTTTAACACATTATATGTAATTGTAGAATTTATTCAAATTTGTAGGTTCATCAAGATATATCTAATGCATGCATACATATATCCAGTGTGCATGTGGATTAAGACGTGATTCCATTTTTTCCCTTACCTTTCACCAAATAAGCCTAAAGGACACAAATGGGTATAATGATATTGTAGAAATGTATTTTATATATCCATGTGAAACACAAGATATTATTTTTCAATTACAATGTGACTTGCTGCTTTATTAAAATTTGTTTTATTAAGTGGTAAGAAACCAATATTAAATAAGTAACTAAAAATATGATTGTGGATTTTTTTCTAGTCAAGATCTCTCCAAGAATCTAATGAACATAAGTTATACATATGATAGTTTGAATAAAATATTTGGAGTTTCAATGATCTCAGAATACAAAATGCACAAACATACATATGTACTCAATTTTCTTTTTTTTTTTTTTTTTTTTTAATATTTTCTTAGTTGTAGATGGATGCTAATATCTTTATTTTATTGATTTATTTTTATGTGGTGCTGAGGATCGAACCCAGTGACTCACGCATGCGAGACGAGCACTCTACCACTGAGCTATAGCCCCAGCCCCATGTACTCAATTTTCATAGGACACAAATACTCATTTATTTTGTGTAAAGATATGCTAAGTTCTCTTTCTTTGGCCTAATAGACCTATACTTCAAATAAATTAAAAGCACAATATAACTATTACCATTTAAAGATTTCTATCTTTTCCTAGCAAATTAAACCAAAGTATTTAATTAGTTCAATGAGTCTATGTGGAGAAAACTTGATGTAATTATTTGCTTGCTGGCCTTTCTTTCTTTTTTCCTCCAGATGTGGTTCATTAAAAGTTGAGATATACTCTGCCAATAAAATTTAGCATATTTCCCTTTGCAAACAGGTAATTAAGATAATACATGATACATAAAATTATTTTTTGAGTTTCTAATCAGTCACACACTGAAAGTAAGACAAATACTTAAAGCCAAATGATATTTTCAAAGTATACATATTATTTTTTAAATAATTATCATTTTATTATTGTAGTACATGTAGTACTGTTAAATGTGAACTAACAGAGAAAAACTTTGCCCAATCAAGTGAACTAATCATTCATATCATTGATAAACAATTGAAGTATACCGGTATAAATGAAGTATATCAATATAAATGAAGTAAATGAAGTATATTAGTATAAACCTTTGCTGTTTCACTAATATCTTAATTGGTAATATAAATGAAAATATCAAAAGATAATGGTAAAATTACATTATAACAGAATACATTGTAACATGTTTCAAGGATAGAAGGTAACTATAAATAAATGGAAAAAATGGATAAAAACTTTACAAAATTACTTTCAAATAATAAATAAAGCAAGAATATTAACCCTTTATGATGTATCCATAAGTTTTTCTGAAAGAGATGAAACATTTGGCATCTGGGGATGGAGGAGAGAGACAGGATTGGATAGTCTTTAAAGAAAAATAATCACGGGCACATTATATAGCTTTGAAAGGGGTTAAAAACTCAAAAAGGGGGGGAGATATAAAGATATATCTAAAGGATGCAATATTACTACTATAATAGGTTTCCATACATTCAGAAAATTGTTTGAGAATAGAAAGTGAAGTGCAAGAAATGCATCTCACTTAGTAAAGATTTTTATCTATAGAATAAGGACACAGTACTCTATTCTATAATGGAAAGCCAAGCCAGAGATCAACTTCCGGGGATTAGGAGTGAGTGTGACATTTTCAAAATAGTCCAAACAAGAATATTTTTGACAATAGAATAAAGGTAGATTGCAGAGGCAAAGACCATCTTCTGAAAGATGGTTACATAAGTAATTCTAGAAGAAATGACATCTAGGACAGTGCTGGGGATGGATAAGGGCAGGAAATCAAATGTCCTAGAAACCATATGAAGAGGAAGTAGAAATTTATAGCCAAATGTTTGCCAATCAAAAGAGGCAAACACATGCTGAAAATCCTTTTATATTCTTGCTTAAGTTGTCAGTGAAAAACAATCTTTTGGTTTAATTAATAGGATGTTATATAAGCAGAAAACATCAGGGAAAACTATTGGGGGAATCCACCCTTTTCATGTATAGCTGAAGTTGACAATAGATCACTCAAGCAGATTTAAAGTACAAAACAGATGCTATAGAAAACTGCACACAGCAAGGTGTGGTGGTGCTCACCTGTGATCCCAGTGAAATCAGGAAGCTGAAGGAGGAAAATGGCAAGTTTGCGACTAGCCTTAGCAACTTAGCAAGACCCTCTCTCAAAATAAAAATAAAAAGAACTGGAGATGTAATTGAGTGGTAAAGTGCACCTGAGTTCAATCTCCAGTACCAAAACCAAAATCAAAACAAAAACAACAACAAAAAACTGCACACAAACATGAGTGGAAGAGAAAAGGTATGTTATCAAAGATAACATTAAATAAGCAGTCTTAAAATGTACGTATGTGATGATTCTGGTCACTTAGGCTTCCTCTTGCTATTTCATTAGATGTAGGTATTCTCACAGAGAATTAAGAGAGGAAATAATCTCACAATAAAAATCAGAAGAGTAAGACTTATCAGGGATTACAAAACCCTACTGGGTCAATTGAAAAGATGAAATGGGTAATTACTTCCTTTTATTTTAAATGATATAATTCTATCAGGTGTCAATGCTTCATATTTAAAGCATTACACTTTATATACACAGTCCCTGACCAAAGTGCACTGTGCTTCTTGAATGACAATTTTACTTTGATTTTTAGCACATAAAATCATCCTTGGATATTACTCCCAAAAACATCTACCAATCTTAATCAAAACTGCAAGAATGATTTAACATAATAGAGAAAGTTGTACTCTTCAAGTTTAAGGTGAATCTTTAAAAGAAAGTGTGTAGCTTTTCAATTATACTTTGTATGTAACTGGACAGAAAAATTCACATTTGGGAGACTACAGAAGAAAATATATATAAAAAATGCAGAGAAGTATGAAGGACCTAAAAGAGAGGTATTTATTTATTTATTTATTTGATTTTGGTACTGCGGATTGAACTCAGGGGTACTTGACCACTGAGCCACATCCCCAGCCCTATTTTGTGTTTCATGTAGAAACAGGGTCTCACTGAATTACTTAGTGCCTGGCCATTGTTGAGGCTGGCTTTGAACTTGCAATTCTCCTATCTCAGCCTTCCAAAGTGCTGGGATTACAGGCATGTGCCACCGCGCCCAGCAAAGAGAGGTGTTTATATTTGTATGTCAGAAAAGACTCTTTCCAAAATATTGCAATAAGCTGTGATAGGAAGCATGATTAGAATTTGTCAAAGTAAATAGTGGACAAAAGAATGTACAAGAGAAACAGAACTGTATCTGTAAAAACTTTAAAACATACAACAACAAAAAAAGAGTGAAGGCCAGTTGAAGAGGAAGAGGGAGATATGGTGTAATGAGTAAAGAGAAAAAGTGATATGAGAAAAGTTGTTTGGTAGGGTTATATAAGAATTTTATTTTTATGCTAAGCAGAATGATAAAACATTGGAAAATTAGAAAGCAGAGGTTTATATCCACAAAAAATCATATGGTAAAAGAGAGTAAGAATGAAAGCAGAAAATCCAGAAAACATTTTGCCATGGTCCAAGAAAAACAATGGTAGCTAGAATTGTGTAGTGTAAGACTAAGAGAAGTAGATTGACTAAAGTAAAGGCCTATACTGGGGGATTTCAGATGCAAGTTCAAGGAGAGAGATAAGTAATGGAGGACAGCAAGATAGCCTGAGTAAGTAATGGATAAGTAAAGGAGGACAGCTAGATAGCCTGAGTAAGTGGGGGGTGACAGTTATATGTGGATATCAAGAATTGAGTATTGAGTATGGGAAATCTGACACAAGACTAACTCATTATAATGAGTTATAATGGAAGTAGACAGCTGAGTATATGGGATTTTGACAGCCAAGCACTTCCTAAGGAGACATGACATCAAAATCTAATAAGTATCCTGGATATAATTCTGAAAAAGGGCACTTTTTTAAAATAAGGAAATCTGAGGTATGGACTTTAGTTAATAATCACATATCAGTATAGTTTCGTTAATTGCAATAAATCTAACATACTAAAATAAGATATTAAAAAGTGAGTAAATAGTGCAAGGTATGTAAGAACTCTCAGTACTAACACCAGAGTCTTCTGTAAAGCAAAAACTGTTCCAAAATACAAAATTTATTTGAAAAATGCATAAAAGAGAACATTACACTCTGAAAGTAAGAAAATTCACTCTCAAAAATTTGAAAAGAAAATACATATTTTGGGAAGTATATTGCAATTGTATTCACAGCAGTGAAGCTGTTATATGAAATTTAAATACAGCCTCAAGCTAACACTTTTTGCTGAAAATTCTTTCATCTGCAAATATATTAGGTATACATTCTTTTGAAGAGAGATGTCAGCAACTTCTGCTTCTTAAATAGATTATTTCCAAACACAATGGATGTCTTTATAGTTTTCCTCTGCTGCTGGTTCTCTTTACCTTTTTTAATGAAGCTCTTGTATGTTATTGCTTTTACCAATGAAGACATTATTTTTCAAAACAATATGCTTCTCCCTTGCAGTTTCCAAATAATTAATCAGAGAAATATCCCCATTTCACTAATATGCCACTACAAAATGCATTGACTTTCTTTAATTACTTGCATAAAGCATTTTTTACCTAAATACAAACCAACTTATTGCTTCCCCTTGAAAATAATAACATAGAAACCAATTTATTGCTTCCTCTTGAAAATAATACCATAGGTCTCACCTTCTGGCTTAATATCTAAACAGATACACAAGAAGGATAGATTCTTTTATTCATGAACAGATAGGAACATGAATTTGTCTTGATCTGTTAGCTTTAAAATGATGTCCATAATGAAAGATAAGACATGGAACAAAAATGAAAAAATCATCTTTATGATTAAACATTTCTGTGTTTTGATAGCCATAATTAAAAATCAAATGCAATTTTTGAAAAGAAATACTTGAATAAAGGTAAGAATTCCTGATTCATTGCTAATTATTTGAATCACATGCATTTTTTTCTCTTGTTCATCCTATCAAGTTCTATACTAAGGAAATAATATGGTAAGTACATGAGACCTTATGAAAAGCAAGACTACATTTTATTTATTTTTTAATTTTTTTTAGTTGTTGATGGACCTTTAGTTATTCATTTATTTATATGTGGTGCTGAGGATCAAACCCAATGCCTCACACATGTGAGGCAAGCGCTCTACCACTGAGCCATAATCCCAGTCCAAGACCACATTTTCTTAAGGTCATGCTGGATAAATAATTTGGTAAACCTTGAATGGTTTACAAAAGGTAACAGGTAACTTTTCATCACTGTGAAAATATGAGTTAGGATGCTGGAAACCCAATTGTAAAGATCACACAACCAGGAGAAGATAAATTAAGCCACTCGGCAAGGCTTTATTGGAATGCGCGCCCTCGGACCAGATCCCCGTCCATCAGAGCATGTCGGGAGAAATGGTGTCGGAGATTCCGTGCATAGAGAATTTCAAGAAAACCCAGTCAGGAAGGGGAGAGCTTGGGAACAGGAAGAGAAGGCCAGAGTCCTTCCTGAATGGGTCAGGAAAACTCGCTGATTGACAGGAGGCATGTCCACTAGTGACGTCACATCTGGCTTGCAGCAGCTCTGTTGACCAGTTTCCTTACTTGGGCATCTTAGACCCTGACCAGACCTAACATCCCGGCCTTTTTGGTAATATAGGACAGCAGATTCTGTCTGGCTACTTTGAGTAGGATTAGGGGCATCGAGAAATGGGGGTGCGGCCAGGGCATTGGTCAGGCAGGGAGGCAGGGAGCATCTGGCTGACAGTCATGTTGCTTGAATGTAGAAACATCAGCTGTGGGTAGGAACAGAAGCTTGGGAGAGAATACTGATTAGCAGAAAAAGAAGGGAGGCTGCCGAGAAATTTTAAGTTTGGTGGGAGTCCAGTGTGATGGACTGGTCTATTCTGTAATGAAATTTGTTTAAGTTTTTAAGTAGCAGTTACTTCATAATTAAGTCCTTTTGCCTTAGCCCAGAGGCAGTGAATGGGGGCCAAGAAGAGCACTACTATTACCAATAGAAATATGGCCCTTTTTTGCCCTAGAGAGGGAGGTGATAATTCAGCCTCATTTTACAGTTAAGTAACAAGGCTGGAGAGGACAAGGCATGTAAACATAGTATTTAGTTTTTAATGTCATAGATATCTATCTTTAAATTATTTAAATGCCCAGGAACGGCTGTGTTCTTGGTTTTGCTAGGTGTTTAAAATGAAGCAAGTCAAATTAACTTCTGTTCTTACCTATTGTAAAGAGTCACCTTTTGTTTTCCTGGGAGGCATCCTTGAGGAACTTGAAGGCAGCACGTTAGCTGCTAGTGTCACTTGCATTAGGACAGGTCGAGATCTGGCAAGATCTGATGCTGATGCAGCTTCCCCAGGAAGCCTGAGGGACAGTTTCCCCTCTTTGGCGACCTTCCTCTTCATTGTATGGCATTTGATTGGCTCTTTAATTCTGTAATGGTCTCAGAAATCTCCTTGATCAGGAGGTCCTGCAGCCCAGAGATGTAGAGCGCTTCAGAGAAGTTTCCTCACTCCTTGGATTTAGGTTGACTCAAAGAGCAAAAGCCAAATACTGTTTTTTTTTTTTGGCCCTTTAATTTAATTTTAGTTTTTAAGTCTTGATCTTAAACAGTCAGCAAGCCAATCTCACCAGTTATAAAGTAAGGGTACTGGGCTTTAATTTTAAGGCCTATTTATCCTATAGGTGATGGCTGATTCATTTAAAAATAATCTGGGTTACTTATTTTTGAATAGTACATCTGTAAAACATTAACAGGCAATAGTTAGAGTTTCAGTAAAATACAAAATAAAATTAACAGCAGCAAAACATTTAGTTTGTGTAACAGCTTTCTCAAAGTTTGCCTGAGTTATATATTATGTCCCTGTTTGAGGTCCTAATGATCTTTGCAATAAAATTAATCCTTTGAACATATCTTTAAATAAATTGGAGTCTCACCTATTTTGAAGCCATTGTAGTAAGCTGGGAGACATAACTATCTCAGTTAAGACAGGGCACTTTATAAAATCTTAGCAGAATATTGAATAGATTAGGTCCTTATTTATTTAAAAGATCATTCTGATGTAAAAATAATTTAAAGTCTTATCTTATTGATGATAGGTTCAGTTATAAAACATTAAATGATATGAATGGATATCATACAAGTTTAGTTTGGAGAACATCAGCTTGATAAAACATTTTTAAAGCTTCTATTTTAAAGACTTTATACCTGGAAGATATGAACACATATAATATAGGATCAGAATTACATTGATGTTATTACATTAAGTTTATTTTTGAAAGAAAAATTTAGATGTTAACTTTTAAATTAGTCATAAACATAAACCTTAGAAATTTACCTTTCATTTAGATCCACATCCCAAAATAATCCTTGTAAATTTTGAAGTTAGGCAAATTATTCCATTTCAATGATAAGAAATACCTTATGTTATTTATAGTATTTTAAATGAAACAGTAAAATCCTTTAGAAATTTATAGACCTTTGTGTTAAAAGAAAGGACAATTGAGTTTAACTTTTAGATTTAAATTAAGTAAGCTCATATTAGTCACATGGTGGCTGACCTCTGAGGGCAGCAGCTCCATCTAGGAGAAGGGAAGTTTCTGTAAAAGAGAATTATTAAGGTAAGTATCTCAGGAATTTACAATTGATAGGGCAATACAGAGAGGCAGAAGGCAAACAATTACTTATATAGCTTAGCATCTTAGATAAGGGGGAAACTCAGGTTTTAACATGAGGGCGTGGTTTAGATTTTAAGAAGCATAATTACCCAATCAAAGCCAAACATAGTCCAAGCAAGTAAAACATAAACCTTTATGATCTCTTTTCCAATTGGCCCTCAATCCTCAGATAGAACTAGGCTGGGCCAGAGAAGTACATTCATTTATCATTATGAAAACATTAAAATGTTATCCTATGGAATTTAAAGGAATCAAAAGCAGTTGGTATTGGATCTAACAGTCAACATTCCATCCAACAAACACACTTGAGTACTCAATATCAGATCTGACTTGCTTATTTTCATTAAAAAATCAAGATATTAGACAAGCATATTTAACAGTAACATTTTTCCCTTGAAGAAATTTCTGACAATGAGATATATATTAGACATTTTATAGACATTAATAAGTTATTAGTCCTTTGACCATGTGGAAAGACTTGTGAGTTGAGTAATTTTAAAAACGTCTTTATTTTTGTTTACCCAATTCAAATTGAACTTTTTAAATCATGTGAATTAAAGGTATTTGGATCCATTTTGTTAATTTTAGTTTATGAGCGCTCCATATATTAGATTTGATATATAAACACATGTAAATAATACACAAGACAAAAACACATATAGACATCACATGAAAAACAGAGGCCTCTTGAATTAGAGTGTAAAAAACTTTTATAATTGGATAAAATGTATCTGATCAGAAATCTTAATTTCACTGTGCAGAGTCAAAATCAGGAACTTAAAAAATATATATATAGAATTTAAAATCCTAGAATCCTAGAAAAAATGATATAGCTATTAATTATTTTAATAAAGAAACAGGAGAAAAAAGGAGAGGGAGAGAGTAGGGAAGGAGGAAGAGAAACGTCAAGTTAATTTGAACATAAGTCCCTTTTGTTTTTTGCATTAACAATACCTATCTGGCAAGTCACAATAGCAAGTGTTGCCAAAAATAAATTAACAGAATTAAGAAACTGACCCATTTTTTTGCAGTGTGTTTTCTGCTTTTTGAGTCAATTCTCAATTGTCCCCAAGTTGGGGGAGCAGACAAAGGCAAATTAGCAGTTGGAGCTTCAGCTGGTACCGCAGCAGAGCAGCAGCGCCAGGTCGCCGGAGGGGCACGCGCAGACAGAGTGAGAGACACAGAGACGCAGGGCGGGCGGCGGGCCCCACCCAATGCCGTCTCTGCTCTGGGACAGCGCTGGGACGGAGGCCAGCTCCGCCTCCTGGGAAGGTGGCGGTGCAGCTGGAGGAGCCGAGTGAGTGGAGGCGGGGCAGGCGGGCTCAGGTGAATGCCTCATTCCTGCCTTCTGGCAGTGGGACTGAGGCCGGCTTTGTTTTCTCTGGTGGGAAACTGCTGGGACATTGCTTTGGCTTCAGAGAGGGGAGGGGGCAGAGCACAGCGAGAAGTTGAAAAAACAGAACAGAGGGGAAAGAAGGGAGGGGCGAGAGCACGCTTCCAACAAAGCCTTGATGAAAGGAATTTCTGTCCTTTTCCCATCCAGTGACAAAAATTAGCCAAATCAGTGAGGATTTAAAAATCAAAAATTCCTTGTGATTTCTCAGCAGCCCCGGGAGGAGTGGACGGGAACATAAATTGGCGGCCCAAAGAATGCTCGCGCCCACGGGAGAACGGGGCCAGGCGGAAAATTGAAGCGTCCTCCGAAATTTTGGGGGACCGTACGGCAGTGGCGATTGGCTAACAACGGAGACTGGGAACGTCTTCCCAATTTTCGCGGCCTCGAGCAGACACAGTGCCCGCCCAGGGCCCATGCACATGTGCGACTTACAGGATGGGCCTCTGGAGTGAATGGTGGGGAAGAGGCAAGCCGAGAAGCCAGAGGAAGCAGGGACCTACCTCACTCTTGTCGGTCCGGGTGGGGAAGACAGGGAATGGCTCAGGAATTCTCTCGGTCCGAAGGGCCTGCGTTAACCCTGGTACGGGGACGTTCAAAGCCCTCCCGGGTTTTCGGAACCATTATGTAAAGATCACACGACCAGGAGAAGATGAATTAAGCCACTCAGCAAGGCTTTATTGGAATATGCACCCTCGGACCAGATCCCCGTCCATCAGAGCATGTCGGGAGAAATGGCATCAGAGATTCCGTGCATAGAGAATTTTAAGAAAACCCGGACAGGAAGGGGAGGGCTTGGGAACAGGAAGAGAAGGCCAGACTCCTTCCTGAATGGGTCAGAAAAACTCACTGATTGACAGGAGGCATGTCCACTAGTGACGTCACATCTGGCTTGCAGCAGCTCTGTTGACCAGTTTCCTTAATTGGGCATCTTAGACCCTGACCAGACCTAACACCAATAGAATGGTAAAATTCTTAAGGATATTTGTAGATCAACTTTCATAAGACCAGAAGTGAAACAAAATTAAAGTCCTCAAAAAAAGAATCAAGACACCTATCTCATAACTTCTACTTGTGGAAATTATTTTAAAAAGTCCAACTCTTTTTTACTTTTACAGAGCAACCTAGAAAAGGGATCAGCAGATCCTTTATGAGCAACCTCTGCCTTAAATTTTTCATTTGACTAGCTGAATTCTGGAGGACCCGCCCTACTCTTAAAACTGTTTTCCTCCTTTCTAAGACCTAATGAAATTAGATTAGATTATTTCATCTTTAATTTTCTTATTTCAGATGCTTTCAAGAAGGTTATAATTGGGGAAAACTTTCATAAGTCAAGCACCATTTTTTTCAATAAATCATGTAAAGGCAGCTCCAATTTTCTTTTATATAGATATATAATAGCATAAAATGCAGAAGTAGGAGAGAAGTAGAGCTAACATAAAGTGACATTGTTAGCTTATTAGCATTATTAAGAATACCTGACAGAGTGTCAAGATGGAGGGGTAGAGAAAGTTACTTTGCAAACGGCTCCATGGCGCAGGAGCAGGAAAGAGGACAAAGAGCTTTTTGTTTGTTTGTTTTTTTGAGGTCAGCAGAAAAAGAAAACAAATCCTCCTGGGATTTAATATTGGACTCTCAAAATGGCCTTGGGACACAGAAGTTTGGATAGAATAAAATTTTAAATAAATAAATAAAAGAAGAAAACCCCACCTCTGGCACTGGCAGCTGCGATGTGGATCCCCCTCATGCAAATTGGAGGGAGACTAAGAGCCCGCATTTGAGATGGCACCAACGCTGTCTTGAAGCAGAGAGGACAGTGCTCTGGGACATTGTCCCACTGATCCAGTAGATGAGCTACACTTTGCTTTTGTGAAAGAGGGACTCTGCGCATCTCCCAGTGTCCTGCAGAGAGCAAAGTCAGCAGCCATCTTTTTCTACTGTGCTACTGCTGCTGGTGAGTGTGGGTACAAAGCCAGACACCCAGACCTGTGTAATTCCAGCTGGGTCCAAATCCCTGACCTGGTCTAGGCCCACCACACGACCTAGAGTGTGACTAGAAAATCAGGTGAAATTCAGGCTTGGAAAGTGCTAGACCCAGGGGAATTTGAGACACTCAGACTCAGAGATCCTTGGTGTCACTCACTCTTTGAGTCTGGCGACTGGCAGGACCAGCTGGGGACTACCGGGACTTAATCAGGTGGAGGGAGTGAATGTGCACTTTGGGACTGAGCCCAGGTGGCCGGAATACTGGAGCTACGGAGGTGGAGGGGAGGGGAGGGACTGGCTCCTCCCAAACCCTGAGGAAATTCAAGCAATAGAGACACCCAGTGCACACAAGAAGCATCTGGGCTCTGGCGATATACAGATTTAAAGCTTCACCAAACATAATTCTAGGAAGCATAGGGGTCTAGCTAGTCCCAAATGCTGCCTCTGGGAACTCTTTGCACATAACTCTACAGTGACCCTTGTGCTGAGTAGACAACACCCTCCAACACCCCTCCCCCATATTGCTGAAAAGGGAAGTTGAGAAAGGGCAACCTGACTGCTCTAACAAAAGAAGAAGGAATCGATAACCCCCACGACTACTCTTGCTTGCAATACATACCTCAAGAAAAAATGAAAGGAAAAACAAATGGAAACAGACAACCAACATATAATATTATAGACAATTTTTTGACCATTACAACAGAAACAATTTATTAATCTTCCATCAAGAACCATTTCTTTTTTAAACATTTTTGTGCTAAATGGTCCAAGGACATATTTACATATACATATTTGTCTCATTCTTCTTATTTCTACCATTTCTTGAAAGTAGTTATTTTCTTGACTCTGTTTTTGAGAACTAGGTTTTTAATTAGTATACCTTGGTTTTTTATTTATGTTGTTATTGTTGTCTTAGTTTTTCTCCTATTTCCTTTGATTCTATTCCTCTCTCTTCTTTCACAAACAGCCAAATTATATCATCCTCTTTTACGCTTCATTTAACTCTTCTTTTTCTTTTTTCTTTTCTGGTGCTGGGGATTGAACCCTGGGCTTTGTGCATGCTAGAAAAATGCTCTACCACTGAGTTACAAACCCAGCCCTTTCTTTAACTCTTTACTACTGATTTCTCTAATTCTCTTTCTCATCTCTGCATTCTCCCTCTTCACCTTTTGAGATAGCAAGCCCTTTTATAAATATAATATCTCTACTGCTGGCAATTGACTATCACACCATTTCTCTTTATAGTGGCAATTAGTATTGTAGATGCCAAAATAGGAACTATTTAGTTTAATGGTAAATGTTGATTGCATTGGCTGTTGTTCTTGTCTCCTCGTAAAATGTGAGATACTAGAAATCTTCAGGAGCATTGTAAATTCATAGGGTAAAAATCTCTGCCACCTCAGATTCTTACTGATAAATTGATAGACATATGAACAACATGAAAAAGCAGCTTTTTCCATGAAAAAGGAACAAACCATCCCAAACAAATCAAAATACCTCATTAACAGAACCCAATAATATCACAGTGGAGGAAATGTCAGAGAAGAAATTTAGAAAGTTCATAGTTAAACTGATATGCAATTAAAAAATGATGTAAAGAATGAAATCAGAGAGAAAATCCAAGAAGTGAAAGATCACTTCAATAAGGAGATAGAAATCATGAAGAAAAAATCAAAAATTCTTGAAATAAAGGAATCAATGAACCAAATTAAAAACTCAATGGAAAGCATTACCAGCAACTAGATGACTTAGAAGGCAGTCTCAGGAAATGAAGACAAAATATATAATCTGAAAAATAAAGTTGACCATGGAGAAAAGATGTTAAGAGAGCATGAACAAACTTTCAAAAAATATGAGATAATGTGAAAAGACCAAATTTAAGATGTACTGGGATAGATGAAGCTTAGATATGCAAACCAAAGGAATGCACAATCTTTTTAATGAAATAATATCATAAAATCTCTTAAACCTAAGTGTGAAATTGAAAATCAAATACAGGAGGCTTACAGCACTCCAAATGTACAAAATTAAAACAGACCTACACCAAGGCACATTATTATGAAAATGTTCAACATATACAACAAGGATAAAACTTTAAAGGCTACTAGAGAGAAATGATAGGTCATATTTAGAGAGAAACCAACCTGGATCTCAGCTGATTTCTCAACCCATACACTAAAAGCTAGGTCTTGGAATAATGTACACCAAGAAAATGGTTACCAAGAATACTATATCTGGCAAAAATAAACTTCAGATTTGATGATGAAATAAAAACCTTTCAGGATAAACAAAAGTTAAAAGAATTCATAATTAGAAAGTCTACACTACAAAGTATACTCAATAAAATATTTCATAAAAAAGAAATAAAAAAATAAAATTGAAAACCAGAAAATGGAGGAACTACACTATAAGAATAGTCAATCAAAGGAAAAACTAATTCAAATTAAAACCACAAACAAATCAAAGTGTCAGGGAATATAAATTATTTCTCAACAATAACATTGAATGTAATGGCCTAAATTCATCAATCAAAAGACATAGGCTAGCAGATTAGATTTAAAAAACAAGACCAAAAAATATGCTGTCTCCAAGAGACTCAACTTATAAGCAAAGACATCCATAGATTGAATGTGAAAGGATGGGAAAAAATCATATCATTCATATGGAACTCATAAACAAGCAGGGGTTTCTATACTCATATCAGATAAAGTGAACTTAAAATCAAAGTTAATCAGAAGGGACCAAGAAGGTAATTTCATACTGCTTAAGGGAAATATACAACAAGAAGATATAACAATCATAAGTATTTATGTCTCTGAACAATGGTGCACCTACACACATCAAATAAACCCTTCTCAAGTTTAAGAATCAAGTAGACCACAACACAATAATATCGGGTGACTTTTACACACTTCTCTCATCACAGGATAGATCATACAAACAAAAACTAAGCAAAGAAGCAATAGAACTAAGAAATACAATTAATAATTTAGACTTAGCCGACATTAGAATACTTTATCCATCAATGACTGAATACACTTTCTTCTTAGCACACTTATCATTTTCTAAAGTAGACCACATCTTAGGCCACAAAGCAGTGCTTAGCAACTACAAAAAAAAAAAAAAATAGAGATAATACCTTACATTTTATCAGATGATAATACAATGAAATTAGAAATCAATGAAAATAAAAAAATAGAAGCTACTCTAACACCTGGAGACTAAATAATATACTACTGAATGATTAGTGGATAGCAGAGAAAATAAAAGATGAAGTTAAAAAATACTTAGAGGTAAATGTGAATAGTGACACAACATATCAAAAAATTTGGGTAAATATGAAGGTGGTTTTAAGAGGAAAGTTAACAGCACTAGGCTCATTTATTAAAAGAATAGGAAGTCACCAAATAAATAACCTAACATTGCATCTCAAGGCCCTGAAAAAAGAAGAACAAATCAACACTAAAAGCAGTAGAAGAAAGGAAATAATTAGAGCCAAAGTCAATGAAATTGAAAAAAAAAAAGAAAAAATTCAAAAAGAAATCAATGAAACAAAAAGTTGGTTCTTTGAAAAATATCAATAAAATTGGTAAACCCTTAGCCATGCTAACCAAGAGAAAGTGGAAAAAATACTCAAATTTATAGAATTTGTAATGAAAAAGGAAATATCAACACAGACAGCACTGAAATACAGAGGATAATCAGAAACTATTTTGAAAACTTATACTTCAATAAAATAGAAAATCTTGAAGATGTTGACAATTTCCTCGAGAAATATGACCTACTCAAATTGAACCAGAGGACACAGAAAACCTAAACAGATCAATTTCAAGCAATTAAATTGAAAGTGACTTCAAACACCTAAAGAAAAGCCAAGGACCAGATGGATTTTCAGATGAGTTCTACCAGACCTTTTAAGAAGAGCTAACATCAATCCTCCACAAACTATTCCATGAAATAAAAAAGGAGGGAACAACACTTCCAAATTCATTATATGAAGGTAGTATTGTCCTGATTCCAAAACCATTCAAAGACACATCAAGGAAACAAAAGTTCAGGCCAACATTCCTGATGGAGATGCAAACATTCTTAATAAAATATTGGAAAATCCAATTATAGGTGCATGCTTATAATCCTAGCAGCTCAGGAGGCTGAGGCAGGAGGATCATAAGTTCAAAGCCAGCCTCAGCAATGGTGAGGCCCTAAGCAACTCAGTGAGACCCTGTTTCTAAATAAAATACAAAAATAGTGCTGGGGATATGGTTCAATGGTTTAGTGCCCTTGAGTTTAATCCTGGTACCAAAAAAACCCTGGAAAATCATGTAAAAAACACATTAAAAAGATGATCACCAAGCGAGTTTCATTCTAGGGATGCAAGAGTGGTTTACCATATGGAAATCAATAAATGTAATTCACCACATCAAAAGACATAAAGACAAGAATCACTTGATAATTTTAATAGATGTAGAAAAAGCATTTGACAAAATATAGCATCCATTCTTGTTCAAAACACTAGAAAAACTAGGGACAGTAGGAACATACCTCAACATTATAAAAGTTATATATACTAAACCCAAGACCAACATCATTCTAAATGGAGAAAAATTGAAAGCATTCCTTCTAAAAACTGGAATAAGACAGGGATGCCCTCTTTCATTTCTTCTATTCAATGTAGTCCTTGAAACTCTAGCCAGAGCAATTAGGCAAAAGAAAGAAATTAAAGGGATACAAATAGGAAAAGAAGAGCTAAAACTATCCCTATTTGCTGATGATATGATCAAAAAAAAAAAAAACTGCACCAAAAACCTATTAGAACTCATACACAAATTCAGCAGAGGAGCAGCATCTAAAATTAACACCCACAAATCAATTGTGTCCCTATACACCAATAATGAATCAATTGAAAGAGCAATTAGGAAAACTATTCTACTCACAATAGCCTCAACAAAAATAAAGTAAAATACTTGGGAATCAATCTAGCAAAAGAGGTGAAAGACTTCCACAATGAAAACTACAGAATACTAAAAAAAGAAACTGAAAAAGACCTTAGAAGATGGAAAGATCTCCCATGTTCTTGGTTAGGCAGAATTAATATTACCAAAATGGCCATACTACCAAAAGTGCTATACAGATTTAATGTAGTTTCTATTAAAATGGCAATGACATTTTGGTTACATGAATTGAACCTAGGGGTGTTCTACCACTGAGCTACTGTCTCCAGACCTTTTTATGTTTTGTTTTGAGACAAGTTCTTACTAAATTGCTGAGTATGGCCTCAAATTTGCAATCCTCCTGCTTCAGTGTCTCCAGCTGCTAGGATTACACCCACGTGCCACCATGCCTAACAGAATGCTTAACTTTTTGCATGTAAAACCTCCTTGAATATTTTTATTTCATTCTAAATTTTCTTGTCTTCCCTTCAACTTTTTCCAAGGATTAGTAATAACATTAATAGGAATAATAAAATAACAGTAGTGTGTTCATTTATGTCATTTCATAACTACTGCCTAAAATCCTAGAATGCCATTAGAATGATATCCAAATTTCTTACCATCTTAGATCCTTCACCAGGATCTAGGACCTGGTTGCACTATGTACTTGAGCTATTCTATTCCAAACTGCTTACAATTCTGGGAACATAGAATGTTGTCTTCAGCCTCTGATCTGTTTGTATACTCTTTCTCTAACTTCCCTTCCTGTTAAATCTTATCTATCCTACAAATCTTGGTCTAGAAATCTCAGCTATCTTGACCCTCAAATTTGGATTAGGTGATCTTATATTGTGCTGGATCTCATCAAATCCAGCACTTCATTATCAAAGTGCATACAATGTTGGGAAATTGCCTATGTACTTACCTGTATACACTACTACATAGAAGGGCCCTGAATATAGGAAATAGGGAGTGTAGGAGCACTGTACCTACAACCTTTACTCTTTTGGAACATGCAATAAATTCAGATTTTAAGGCTCCTTTTTCTGCAGAATACTGTGTCCCTCAACTTTGTAGTGAATTAATTCATCAGAGTGGCAAATTTTCATTATTAAGCATTTCTCACCAGTAATTGTGTTCACAGATTTTGCATCTACAAAATATTTTGGAATAATTTTTTTTCCTAAGTAGCTACATTTGTCCTTTCCTTCTAAATAAGGAGGAGTATGAAGAAGGGGAGAAAGAGAAAGAGTTATATTTTCCCCCTGTCACTCCATTAATACAATATCAAACAAGGGTTTCTTTAAAAAAAATTAAGTTAATGATTGCATCACAGAGTATCCATGCCTGTCCTGCATGGCTCTGGTACCCTTTCATACAGCACAACATATTTGCCAGATGACTTAAAACTTTTGATGATGGCATCACATGACTGGAAACAATGAGAGAAGAAGATGCCAACCAAGGCTCTGAATTTCATTATGGGAAACGTTCAAAAGCATCCAGCTCAGAAATACAGTACCAAACATAGAAGGCATTGTACTTAAATTAGAAATTCTCCTCTGATACTTGGAATGGAATGTGCTTATAATTATGCGAACTTACAAGAGCATATTTATTCTCATGTTTTCTAGAATGTTAAAACTTGAAATTCATTTTGGACCCAGTAAGGGTAAGAAAGATATGTGTGTATGAACCAACACTCTCTTTTGCCTTCATGCAACTAGGTTGCTTGAATCAAATGTTCTTCATCAAATTTCTTTTTTATCTACCTGGCAGAAAAACAGGTTTTCAAGACAAATGGTATTTTCACAAAAATGTAAAAATGATCAAGTTATTTTCCTACTTAAAACAATTCTGTGGTTTTACATTGCTCTTAGTCTAAATTTTAATTATTTTAAACTAGCCTATAAGGCCTTTCCTTTCTCATTTCATCTTATGGCACTTTTGCCTTTGCGTTTTAGATTTTGGCTATACTGTTCTTCATACACTTCCTCGGATGCCAATGTCCTTTCTAGCCTTAGAACTTGAGCTTACCAGTCCCTCTCCTGGACTACCCCATACACTCAGTTTATCCTAAATATCTCCTTTACTGAGGGAAGAGTTCACTGACCTGTAGTCTAGCATAGGTCCTCTATTGTCTATTTTATCTGAGATCTTTTCTTCATAGCATGTAACAGAGTATAGTTGTGTATTTTATACCATTTGATTTGAGACTCTCATTCATATTAGTGTTCAAGTATTCTGAGAATATAGATCTGATGTGTTTATTATCACATTCCCAATATTTAAGCTTGGACTTGACACTTGGCAAAAACAAATATTTACTAAATGGATACATGATTTAAGATTTCAACATGATTTATTTTCAACATGATTTAAATACATGATTTAAGTTTGGAGCGACAGGATGTAAGGTTTTGTTTATTTATTTATTTCTCCAAATTTGAACACAAAAAGCAACACTGCTTAGTTTTACCATTAGCAATAGTTTGGTATTATAAACCTGAGGTTTCTACACCTCAGAAGATCATATAAGTAGTAGAGACTCTCAAGTTCCATCATTTCAAAAAGTTTGGGGGAAAATATGCTCATCCCAAAAAAGACTGCAAAAAATAATTAAAATGCTGGGTTTTTGAATTATGATGTATGAAATCATACCAGCTCTCTAACTCATGTTCAACAGGGACTCTGCCTGGCTATGGTGCAGTACAATTCAGAACAATGGGAAAATAAACACTGTTTACATAAAGCAGTTCATAAGGCAAAGTCCTGACGAGATCCACTAGGAGAAAAACAGTACCTGTGGTCTACGGAGATAATTTGAGGGTTCTGGCAATAAGACAGAAAGGTTAGAGCAACAGCTCAGCTGTGCTGCTCCAAGCTATATAAATTTGGCCAAGTTTCTGAAACCAAATGTTCCTCATGTTCTGATTTGTAAAATGAGGGTAATAATATTAACTTTAGATATATAAAGTTATAACATGACTAACACAGTGTCATGTTAGAGAAAAAGTGCTGTAATTAGTGGCCCAATATTGTTAGGAGTTTGAGAAGTAATAACTCTAGTGGACCTACATAGCCAGAAACATCTTCTGCTATGAAGTCTTTAACAAGATCAGCAAAAAGTAATTTTGTATATGCATTAGCATCTCTTGTCATGTTTAAATTATATAGATAGTAACAATGGTTTATTTGGGGAAATTTTGATTACCTTAATTAACTGTCATATTTATAGTAAAAATTAAATGATAATATAATTATCAAAAATCTCATGTTTACCATTTCTTCACATTCAAGTTACTATAGATTGTCCTATAAATTAATTGATCTTATAAATTCCTGGTCCTAAGAAAGTAAATCTAAGACAACTTGCATTTTACAAGGATTCTTTTTTTAAATTTTTTTTTCAGTTGTTGACAGAACTTTATTTTTATTTATTTGTATGTGGTGCTGAGAATTGATCCCAGTGCCTCACACAGGCTAGGTAAGTGCTCTACCATTGAGCTATAACCCCAGCTCCTCACAAGAATTCTTACTGAAATCTTTTACTTTGATCATTTTGTAGCTCTATTTTCTGTTGTCTGGTAAATGCTAAAAATTTTATTAAAACATTACAAAATAGTTCTCAGTTTTATCCCATAACTACACAGTAATCATGCTTCAAGTGGGTATATCATCTATAACAATATACATTTAAATTTTAGTTAACAGATGAAAAGAAGTACAGAAATAAATTTTAACTTACAAAAAGGAAGCTTAATTGAACCACCAGAAAAATGGACAATATAGTTTTAACATTCACATAAGGCAAAAAGGATTATTTATCTCATTGTTCAATACACATATATTTCTTTATGTTTTTAAAAAGATTTCCATGTTTCACAGGGCCATGGATTTTTAATTTAATGCTGTCTTCAATTGTAAGTTGTAATACAAATTCTATTTTCAAGTTCCCAAAAGTGAAGCCAGACCTTCAATGTGATAAAAGACACAAGTAGGAAGTGTGTGTTTCTGATCTGCACACCCATGCAGCCCTTAAGAATGAGCTTCAGGGTGTTTATAAATTCTCCATAAACTATATCCCATTGGTTGTATATACTTACATCTTTGTAAAGACAGTATCAGGATTTTTAAGAAGTTTCTTCCCCTGGTTCTTTGAAGTAAAGACTATTTTTTGAGATATTTCTACTTGAGAAGGAAATAAATTTTATGCATTTATGAATCTCATATCCAGAGAAGACTGACAAAACAATAAGTGTATAAGTATGGCTTGTTAATAATGTAAAAAATCAGCAGCATCTGCTAGCTGATTCATCCATTCATTGAACATCTAAAGATGTAAAATACCAGGATCGTTTTATATTCTGAAGATAAAGTTGTAGGGGATAAAACTAATGCTCTCAAGGAGGTGAAGATCCAATAAACAAAATCAGGAAAGAGAGCACATCATATTTTAGGAACACATTCAGGGTAAAATAATAAATAAAACAGATAATCAGCCTAGAACCTGTTTGCAGTGCTGGAGTAGGAGGTTGAAGCTTTAGACAAAATGACCAAGGAAGGCCTTACTGAGACAATGCTATTTGAAAAAAATTAGTTGAAGGAAGTGTAATGAAGAAAAGTATTGGATATCTGAAGTATGAGTAAGAGATGGATAATGAAGCTAAGATGTATGCATGAACATATTAGATTTCTTTTAATGCTATGACAAATTACCATAAATTATCATCTTAAAAATTACACAGAAGTTCAGTATTACCTTACAGTTCTGGAGCTGACATATCTGATATGGTTCTCACTAGGCTAAAAATCAAAGAGTGATCAGTTTGCTTTCTTTTCTGGAGGCCCTAGGGCTGAGTCCACATTTTCCCAGATTCTTTTTTTTTTTTTTTTAAATTTAGGCTTACATGTTAACAGTGTTTCCATTCCTTGGCTCATGGCTCCCTTCTTCCGTCTTCAAACCCAGAAATGGGTTTGCATGTCTTCGTGATTTACTTACATATCTATCTGACCAGGGCCAGCAAATAACTCAAGTTATTATGTTTTGTAATCTGAGATAATATCTCCCTTTTAAAGTCCTTACTTTTAAGCACAGACACAAAAGTTCTTCTGCTATGGTTTTCTGTTAAGTCATTGCAGAGTTCTGATTTTTGACAGTTTTGCCAGTATATTTGCTACTTTTTGAAGTGGATTTTTAGAGGTCCTCACCCCACCATTAAAGACATCCCACCTTGAATGCCATCCAGAGCATGGAGTCATAGATGGAAGCAGCATCCTTTCACGTGACTAGAGCACTGCCCTGATAAGAACAGTGAACCTGGGTTTAGGTGATTGTACACCTATAAAAGTGAGAATTGGAAGGACTAGAAGTATGTTACACCTTCTCATTGACTGACTTCATAAACTTTGTAGCATTTATTTTTCTCTTTCAGTCAGTAGGGGATATAAGATGAAGCCATATAATTTTCACACATTCACTTTGCCTATGTCACTAATTCATTGAGATAATAAGGCCTAACTGTTAATTTTACCCTGATGTCAATAGCTATTTTTAACTTTTAGTTTTAACTTTTAGTTTATAAACAATAGAATCATGCTTACATTACCAGCATATCCTCATATAAACCAATACAGATTTTCATTTGCATTTCACCTTGCTTGGACCAGGGCTTTTGGTCATGGTGTGATTCTCAGATACTTACTCTATCAGTACTTTTTGCTTCTGGGCTCCTGTGTACATATCATGAGGTTCATCCACTCACTTGAGAGTCACAATTTAGACAAATATCAACCTCCCTGTAATTCTTCAGGCTTTCTGGCCTAGGGAAGTCTTGATTGATGCAATTGGCTTTATTTTGTTCCTTGTGTTCCCTAAAAAATGAAGGAAGTAGGTTTCAACTCAGAGTCAAGGCTTTAGTAATAAAAATATTGGCAAAAATATTTTTCTAAATGACCGACCAATTGATGAATTTTCCTCTCAAGAAACATATTTTAGTATATATTTTCTTGAAAATATATACTCAAAAGTAATATATTATTTAATATTCCATCTCCTTCAATTTTTAATTCACATCTCATATTGAAATTAATAAAGAAATAAACACTACATTTTCTTTCATGAAATAAATGTCTATTCATACATTATGTCATCTGGTCCTCTATGATGTAAACATCAAACACAGATGACCTCATTCAATGTTAGGGAGTAACTCAATACAGAGGGCAGAATTAATATTGGTAATTTCATATACTTCATTACTTTCCTCCTAATTAAGGATAAAGCAGACCATAATCAATTTCAGTCATGTAGCCGGGTGCAGTGGCACATGCCTATAATCCCAGCACATTGGGAGGCTGAGACAGGAGAATCACGAGTTCAAAGCCAGCCTAGTAATAGTGATGCACTAAGCAATTCAGTGAGACCCTGTCTCTACATAAAAAAATAAAAATAATAAAATATATATATATAGGGCTGGGGATGTGGCTCAGTGGTTGAGTACCCCTGAGTTCAATCCCTGGTACAAAAAAAATTTTTTTCAGTCATGTTATATATTTTTAATATATTTAGAGGTCTATTCTAAGTCACACTAAATCAATCCTATGTGATTTCTACAAACACAGCAATTGAATCTGAGTTAATTTTAAATAAAAGTTAAGTAAATAATTTTTTTGTTTTATCTGACTTCCGGATTTTGTTGCATTAAGCAATATTATTTTTGTCTTAGACTTGAAGATTTTTATTCAGACAACAGGAGTCTTTAATGAGTTATTCATTGTACATTTTTAAAACAAAATAGCTATAATTTAATAACTTCCCTATATTTATAAAATATCTGGGTTTTCGTAATTTGCATAAAATATTTTTCCAAGTAGAACAATACATAGCTGTTCTAGGATGATATAAGCAGTAGAAAGTTAAAAACAAAGAGAATGATTGGCATGTAAGGCCTAAGTTTCAGCCAAAAATGGTGGTGGTAGAAACCCTGCTCAAAGAGCCACCCTGAAGACTCAAAACACTAAGCTTTCACTATCATACCTTCTGCAAATCTATGCTCAACCTGATTGTCATGTCCTCCCTATTGCTTATCTCTGAATTAGTTCAACACACCCCATAGCTGTATCTACAGATTTAGGCTTCTTTTGTATATAGGTTAAACATGATAGATTCTATAGTCTCTGAGTCCTTTTTTGTAGTTAAGGTTGGATTCTTACTCCCTGGATTTTAAGTTCTCAAAGAAAGTAGCAGAAACATTAGTAAAGAGTCTCATATAGAAAAGATTGAAGCCAAAGGAATAAGTTTTGAGAGAGATTAGTAGAAACAACTATAGTAGCATTCTGATAAGTCTTTGTATGTTAACACATATTTTATTTTTATAGAGATTGCAGTGCAACTTATTATAAAATATATTTCTACAATTCCTTAACCAAAAACAGCATTTTTGTTATCTTTAGCCTAAAGCTAATGATAAGAGTCTACTTCATTTTTTCTAATATAAGCTTTTCTTCATCTTTTTTTTTTTCTTTAAAGCATAAATCTGTAGACTTTCTGGTATTAAAGGAGAATTATATGTTCTGAGGCAGAAGCAGTATATAAAGTTTATTTGTTGCATGGATAAAATTTACCTTATGACTGGTCACCAGCTCTCTGACATTTCCATATTTACTGTACTCATTCGCCTCATTGCCAAAGAACAGTGATTTGGAAGTGGCAGGCATAGCTGTTACCCATTGCTACCACAAAAAAAAAGTTCCCATGATGAGTTAATAGGCTTTCTGTTTTAGATATTTTGTACTTTTCTAGTGTCTGTAACTCTCCTTCAGCTTTCTCAGTACACAAGACTTGCAAATATGAAGTGTAACCCACAAAATGCGTTTACTCCACTCCTTTATCCCCATGTGTGAAGTCCTACCCAGTGTCCTTTCAGTTCCTCATAAAACTGCTGTAAAATAACTACAAATTTTTTTAAGTCAGGAGATCATGAAATGTGACATTTTTTTAAAAGTTAGAACAAAACGGTATAACAAAGAAAGTTGATTCTGTTCTTTGTTTATCCTAAATGCTCTCAAAGCTCTTAAACTCTGTCCTTTGGCTTCATTCTCCTCATGCAGGCTCTTTATTAACATGGCTGCTGTCTTCTTTGACTTGGCAAACTACTGAGAGAGAAAGATTCTTGTTTTCCCTCGAATCTGGGATAATGCCTGGCATATAGCAGCTGCTAAATAAATGCTTAATAAGGAGGAAATAAGTGAATTTAAGTTCTTGAGAGAATGAAACAATCCATTCTTATCAAATTCATTATACTTATAGAATCACTAAGTACTCATGATCAATAACAAAGAGCATTGATTGCCTATTAAATATAATTGCATTTAGATAATAAGCAAGCATACTCTCTGTGAACTACAACACTCCTTTTGTTTTTTGTTTGGGATTTTTTTTTGCAGGCATTCAAGACTGAAATTGTATTTGTGGTGATTTGTTAATGAACACACTAAGAAAAGAAGATAATTACACATAATGAAGAAGATATAGGAAAAAGTGAAAAAAGAAAATCCAGATCTTTTTCTAATTTTATTTGATTCTTTCAGTGTTCTGATTCAAAATATAGTCATCATAAATTGGGTATTTGCATAATGTGTTGATCACAAAATCTTGTAATTTTAAACAGCTTACTTTATGATTCATCATTAGAGAATATTGACTGTACTTAATTCCATTATTCCTGGACATTAAATATTAAATTAATGTTGATCATTTATTTCAACATTTGTGTAACTGTATAAAAGGAAAGAGTCATTGTTGTGCATGATAGTATTGCATTATGATTCCAATAAAATTGCAGGCTATTGAAACAGAGCAGGTGTTTTCCCAGTAGATGTTTGTGATAAGAAAAAGGAATTTTCGCATTCAAGTAAGCTATTGCAATAATTAGGTAATAGAGGTTTAGAAAATTTTAAAGCTTCCATTTAGTCAAAGTGTGTCTTTGACTATAACTTTGTAATCACTTTTTAATGGGCTATGTCGAATGGCTGGCTAGTGCTACCTATGGTGCTCATATATGGTACTATCTGATCACTTAAGGATATCTGAATCTTTTCATACTACAAATTTACCTGCCTTTGTCTTTTTTGCATGTGATCATCATGACTAAACTTTTATGAGTTTCACATATCCAGCCTCACTTTAAATTCTACAGAAAATCGGAATATTTTTAAAAAGTAAGAATTCAGAAAAAAATTTGCAGGAAGTGATTACTGTATCATTTCACTTACACTGAAGAAATTTTACTACCTTTACAACAAAATTGCCCCTTGGAACCATAATTATATTGGAATTTATAAGCATCTTGATGTTCTTTTAAGAAATCCAGTTCCAGATTTTAAATAATTGATGTTAACTAAACACAAACTATAATTATTATTTTTCTACTGCTCCTAGTCCAAGATCAACATTTGGCCATCACATTTCTGTGTCCATCTCCACAGGTGTGTTTGAAAATGTAATACAATGGTCTGGTCGGTGACTTTTGTTTTGAATAATAATAATGATGATACTAATAATAAAGCATTGTCTCCAAAGCAGATATTCAAGATAGCTTATGTTGATGTGACTGAAACTGATTTGACTTTTAAAGCAAGTTTCTACATGGCCTATATCGGATGGTTGGCAAACATTTCTCCTACCTGTTTGGCTCAGCTTAAAAATCCAACATCAAAACCTCAGCTGGAACAGCAGGTGGAAAAGTAGTCTGGCATTTTTGGCTTTAGCTAACTCCAAATGCCAATGTGATTCCAAGGCCACAATGCTCTGTTCAGAAACATATCACTTATCAAACTTTAAAATCCATAGCATATTGTGAACTTAGTGAACCCATACAATGAAAAAAGAAAAGGTTAGCTTTTATTCCAAGGCAAACTGGAATAGCTCAATTTAAATCTTTCGGGTGCTTCTGGTCAATTCTACAGATGTTTAATATTCATATATTTTGTATAAAATAATATGGTAGTTATTAGAGGGCCAGGGGATGACAGAAGCAGTGAACACAACAAAACACAAATCCTGACCTCAGGGTTCCTACAGTGCAGTGGTTTCCTAGATTGAGATAGCAATTAAATACTTCATATAATTTATTTAATTTTGTAATCATTGGAGTGTATTATTTGTTAAAAGCAAAATATACTAAACTACCATGGATATTCAAGAAGGCAATGAGTCATTGTAACTGACAGCTTGGCTCATGAAAAGCTTTGCGAATGAGTTGGCATTTTAAAGAGTGGTAGAGGGTGGGTATGTAGCTAGGTGGTAGAGTGTTCGTTTGTCTAGTACATATGAGGTCCCGGGTTGAATGCTCAGTACAAGAATAAAAAAGGTAGAAATCAAGAAAAGTTAACATAAAACAGAATAAGAAGAGGTATAAAGCAGGATCATGCAAAATGTGTTAAAACTTCATTACAGAGTCCAGATTGGCTGGAGTGCAGCACTTCTGAAGAATTAGAAAGGAATGAGGAACAAAAAGAGCAGGAGGTTAGATTTCTGAATGCCCTCAGTTCAGACTGAGAAGTCTGAACTATAGACAATGAGAAGTTATTGTCTCTATCTGCTTTAGTTTAGCAAGAGGGTGAAATTATCAGGGTTCTATTTTAGAAAAAATTACCTCACAATCTTGACCAGGGTAGGATAAATGGGAGCAAAAGAAAAAACAGGAGGTCATTATTCCATCCATGTGGGAACAAAGCCTGAATTGAAGGAATAACAGTATAAATAGGAGGAAGGGAACTAATATGGGTAAAATTATTTCCAGTTTTGAAATCTTGAAAGAAAATACTTTCACATTCACATGCACAACTATTACCTTGTCACATTTTAATACAATGAGTCAGTGACATTTTCTGCAATAATTTATCCTGCCGTGTGCTAAAGTAGTTGACTTGCAGTGTAAAATCATGTTTTCTGTGCAGTCTTTGTGTACAAGTATTCTGAAGGTTGGAAAAATATTGGGACTTAAGGAGGTACTAGGTGGTCAAACATAGGGGCACTCAGGGTTTTACATTTGTTTTCTGTTTTGTTTTGTTAATTTTGTGCTGGGCATTGAATCCTGAGGTGGTGTACCACCTATATCCCTAGTCCCTTTTTATCTTTTATCTTGAAACAAGGTCTCACTAAGTTGCTAAGTCTAGCCTTGAACTGGTGATCCTCCTGAGTCAGCCTCTGGAGTCACTAGTATTATAGGTGTGTACAACCATGCCCAACTTCAATGATATTTTTTTGACAATGTATGATTTTATTAATAAATAGTGCAAAAGCATCTGCAATAACTATTTAAACATTAACTTTTTTAAACAGCCGTGTCCTGGCTTAAATCTGTGCATATGGGCCTCTGTGGCACTGCAAATAAACACATGAAAATAGTTTCTATTTTTATGCACAGGTATTCACTTATAACACTGTTTACAAATTATTATGGACAAGATATAATGCAGTAATTAACACTCATTTGGACAGCCACAGTGAGATGAGCAATAAATCAAGAAATAGTCTATATACAGGATACTCTAGATGTCCGTCTGTAATGTTACTTAAAACTGAATTCCTCAATTCCTTGAAGGTTGTCCTCTATATACGTGGTGCTCAAATGAAAGCCAAAGAGTGTGTTCTTCAAGCAGAGTAACAATGCTCACATACAGGAGGGTACCTGTCTCCTCCTCCAAGAGAAGCAACCCACTTAGTCCAGGCATCCTCTCCCTCCAGGCATCATTTTCCATATTACAGCTTCAATGATATTTTTAGGAATCAGCTTTGGATTACAAACTAGTAGGTGAAAGAAAACAATAATAGGCCGGGCACAGTGGCTCATACCTGTAATGCCAGCACTTTGGGAGGCTGAGACAGGAGAATCGCAAGTTCAAAGCCAGCCTCAGCAATGGCGAGGCACTAAGCAACTCAGTGAAACCCTGTCTCTACATAAAACATAAAGTAAGGCTGCAAAATAAGACTAGGGATGTGGCTCAGTGGTCTAGTGTCCCTGAGTTCAATCCTGTGTACCAAAACAAAACAATAATAGAAGCCCCATACATATGGGCTAGACAACCACTAATGCGAAGAAGCTCAGTGCTAGGTACAATGTAAATTGTAGATTTACTCATGATATCATTTAAAACAATCAACCAGAGCACTGGTATAAAATTTTTATGAAATCAAGACATAAAGATACAGGATATCCATCTGAAGGTAGAAAAAGGAGATTATTCACTGACTTATTCATTATATGATGGCTTAGTCATGGTCTGGCTAAGATAGTTGGTAGAAAATAAAAGTAACTTTAATGTATTCCTTATCAGAATTATATATTTTCATGTATAAAGATTTTGAAGTTTTTAAATACTAGAGTATTTGTAAAGCATAACATTTAAAAAAAACTTCCAAATAATTATTTTCATTAATAAATCCACAAAAAATACAATATATGAACAATTATATTCCTTAAACCATACTTAAACTAGCAAAATAGTAGACATTGTGTAAATTTCTAATTATTTTGAAGATATATGTTTATATATAGATATTTATAGATAGATATTGCTATTTCCATGTTAATTGCACCTTAGAAAATAATTTTATAAAGGTTGATTTGTCAACACCAGATGATATTTAATATTATTAATGTTTTAAAGTAGGCTAAAAATTTGCATAGTATAATCTTTATAACTCTTATAAGTACATAACAGAATATGTATATGCTCTATAGATATATGCACAAATACATGTAAGTTTGTGTGTATATATAGGACAGATTTCTATGTGTGTACATGTGTTCTAAAATATATACAATGAGTTTAGAATTTAGCAATGTTTTCCAAACAAATGGCTTAAGAATAATTTTTATTTATTCTCTATATTTTCTAAATATAACTTTTCAACCCAAAAGAAAATATATATTTTAACATGCCCATTAAATGTAATAATTTCCTATTTAAGACATATTTGAAACTTTAAAATTTTTCAAGTAGATTAATGAGGGCATTCTTTAAGACCAAATTAAATTGTGTGAAAGAATTAAAGGAAAGTGCACAACCCCTTTTTAACTTTGACCTGTTCCACAGTAAAAGAAATGTGTCACAAGAATAGAATAAACAAATGAACTGAAAACATAAATGCAATATGTATGACTTCTGTGAAGCAGATTGCTGAGTACATGGGGAAAGTGAGGGAGAACTTGAACCAGATGAAGTATGAAATCCAGTGTAACGATCAAGTATAGTAAACCACCTGTGGAGGTCACCCACTCTAAGGAGCAGAAAGTAAATGAATGAATAAACACTGAGATTTGGGCAGGTTTATCAGAGAGACTAAAACAGATGGACAAAAACTAATGATCTATAGATATAATACAATCCTAATAATGGACAAGGGTACTTCATAGTTCATTCTAGAAATAGATGGAGCTTAACATCTGTTAACAGAATTTTCCCTGTTCAAAATATTTTTTCTAATATGGTCTTCTCTTAAAGGATCACTTAACTAAAAGATTAAAAACAAAAGAATGGCATCCACACAGGACCTAATATTTTACAAAATGCATTTTATTAACAGTATTTTATTAGTGTCTCAACTTTTTCTTTATTGTAAATGTAGGTGCAACTGCAGGAAATAATAAAAAGGATAATCTTTACTCTTCATACGATGCTTTCCAATGGTAATAGATTTCATAACTATAATACAAAGTCATAACCAGGAAATTAACATTGATAAAATCCATTGACTTTATTCAGATTCCATCAGTTTTATGTACAATAATGTGTGTGCATATACACACACACACATATATATATTCAACTCTATAATTTGTCACGTCTGTGTTTATGTCTAACACCCTCACTGTCAAGACACAGAATAACTCCATCACAAGGAGCCCTCAAAGTACACTTTCATTAGCCATAACTACCTTCCTCCTCCCCTGATCCTGACTCTGTCAAGCAGTATCTAGTCTCCATTTCTAAAACACCAGCATTGCAAGAATGCTACACAAAGGGAATCATGCAGGTTTTTTTTTTTTTTTAAGATTGGCCCTTTACACTCCGTATAATATCCTTGAGCTCCCTCAAAAGTGTCTCAGGGATCAATAGTTTGTTTTCTTGCTGAGTATTATTCAGTGGTATCAGATAAAGTGATTTCTTCCACTTTATTAAGCTTTGTCAAAAATGATTTTTAGCTACTATAGTTCATTTTCCTTTCCATATAAAATTTAGAATGACTATCTATGTCTAAAAATAACAATCCTGCTAAGATTTTAATGGAAATCACATTAAAGCTGAAGATCAGTTTTGAGAGAAGTGACATCTTTCCATGTTGAGTGAACAAATCCATGAACAGAGTGTCTTTCCTAGATATGTTTTAAGTTCTTTCATCACTATTTTGTAAATTTCAGCATAAGAATCTTGTAAATATTTTATTAGATTTATACCTAAGCTTTTCATTTCCACTGGAGCAATTGTAAATGCTCGACACCTGTTCATTATTTCTATATGTAAATTGTTTGGTTCTTGTGTGTTGAATTTGTATCCTGCAAGTTGGCCCAACTCACTTACTAATTCAAATTCTTATTTGTTTTATTGTTTGTTTATGCACATTTCTTTGGATTATTTTCATAAGCAATAATATTATCTACAAATATAGGTGGTTGCCTCTATTCCCTTCCAGTCTGAAGGCATTTTTTCCCTTGCCTTTGACATTATTTTTTAAAGTGTAAAATTATGAATACATAAATAATGATGCCAAAATTGATAATAAAATCTGTACAATTTGATTTTCTCAAAAAAGAATTAATTAATTTGAATAAGTAAACTATAGAAAGGAAATAACAATAAAAACACTTTTTAAATGTGTATAATCAAGTAAGGTCAGTCCTAAAAATAACATTAGTAAAACTCTTGTATAATCAAGTAAGGTCAGTCCTAAAAATAACATTAGTAAAATTGGTAATGCGTTCAATTATCAGGTATAGCTCAACCACATTGAAATTATTGTTAAGAAAATAAAAAATTTCTTTTCTCAATACAAATTTCATAGAAACAGCCAGACACAGTGGTGCACACCTGTAATCACAGTGGCTCGGAAGGCTGAGGCAGTAGGATTGTGAGTTAAAAGCCAGCTTCAGCAATTTAGCAAGGCCTTAAGCAAGAAGGGTTGGGGATGTGTCTCAGTGGTTAAGCACATCTGGTTGAAATTCCTGAAACCAATCAGAATATATATATATACATATACATATATACATACATACACACACATACACACACACACACATACATGCACACATACACACATATAATATAATCTATTATGGTTTATAATCTTACTAAAGAGGCTTTTATTTCAAGCACTTTAAATAGAAATGAGTGATCTTATTACCACAAATTAATTATAATCAAGAGTTTCAATCTTATCATTAAAGTACAGCTTTATGCATTCTTGATTTATAAACAACTGAGAAGTAAAGTAATACTATAGAAAGTTTAATACTACTTTGTAATAATATCTTCAAAAATAAAATTTCATGTATGCCTAGCTTTGCCTTTATGCTGGCAAATTCTTATATCACCAAATATTTAGAATCAGGATTTCAGACAATAGATTTATCACTAATTGGTCTAAAAGAACATGTCCTAAATTGTGGTACATAAAATGTTGACCAAGGGAGATGTTCTAGGGGAAAGGTTCTTATTGGTTAGTATAGTGTGTGAACTAAGATAATGAAATGTATAAATAAATAAGTAAATAAATAAAATATGAAAACCCTTTTTTGAGATTACTGTATTATCTATTACCTTATCTATGAAGTCCTGAGGCATTGTTTAGTTCACTCCCTTTCCAATTTGTTTGACTTTTAAGCATCACCTGGAATAATAAACATATCAAATTCCTTGGAATTTATGCTGAGAACCACTAACATAGGAAATGTTGCTTTACTTGGACAGCCAAGTGCTTAATTTTCCTGGTCTGGGGAATTACTGAAGTGTGTCCAGATCCCCTTCCTCTCTTCATGGCCCCTGTGCCTCTGGATATAATCAACTACCTTGCAGCCTATCATAGTTTCTCAGTGTCTGACTGGATGAATAGTAAACTTATCTGAAAACTAGTTGTACTAGTGAATTGCTGAATCAACTTTACATGAATGCCTTACAGCTAACTACAAGTCAACATCTATTTGTATGCACAAAATAGTGTTCCATTATTTTCTTCCACCTTTACCTCTTCTGTCTCCAGTAATTAGACACAACCAAATTATAATTGCAAGAATGTCAGGAATTGTGGCAAACATAAAAAACTATTTGGGATACATCAAACTTCAACTACTCATGTATCATAGCATGTAGTACATTCTATAAGAATGAAAAATATTGATTCGAAAAAATAATATTAAAATCTAATCACTTCATTAATTTCAAAATAATTATATTAATTTCAGAATATTTCTTAGATTTTATTTTGCCAAATATATCAAAGAATAGCATGAATATAGCATCTTACAAATTTCCATGCCGCAACTGGATTTTATAGTGAATTAATGTCAAAATTTTGTATTATTGAGAACTGTTTGTTGTGCTTTTTAAAACTCATTTATACATTATGTTATTTTATAGTAAACTTTACAATGAAGCAATTAGCTTTGGAATAGTTTAGGAATTGTTCCTTATCATTTGAATCATTATTTGTTATCTCATTAGTTTTCCAAAGCTCAAATTCCTTTTAACAGAACATTTGCTGTGGTGCTTTTTTTTCTGCTTATATCAATCAAAGTTTAATAAATGCATTTCTATCCCAAATACTATTATGCCAATGTGTCCATGAAATTGTTGTATTCATTATATTAGTAATAACAATTGAGCATTTTTAAATAAAAACATGTCAAACATATTGATTCAGTTTAAAACAACCCCTGGTTTATAGCATGTCTCTTTTTGGAATGCCTCTAGATTTATTTCTTCCTTTCTTCCTTTCTTTCTTTTTTTTTTTTTTTTTTGGTTGCCAGGGATTGATCCCAGGGGCATTGAACCCGAGTCACATGCCCCCCATTTTTCATTTTTTATTTTAAGAAAGGTTCTCACTAAATTGCTTAGAGCCCTGCTAAGTGAATGAGGCTGACTTTGAACCTGCATCCTCCTGCCTCAGCCTTCCAAGTTACTAGGATTACAGACATATACCACAGCACCTGATTCATTCCTAGATTTCTTAATTGGGTGATAATTTTTCTGGCTTTTTATAACTAACCAAATGAAACTTTGACTTTTTAAAATATAACATATTAAAATAAAAATGAATTTTTCTTTTATACATATATTTGAACCTTGAAATTTTTTTACTAGAGTTTATAATTTTTTAGTATATTCTCCTCAACAATATATTAAGCATTTGAAGTACTGATGAGATATTTTAATGAAATAATAATGCCTAAAATATTATTAACATTTTAACGGGGCAAAAATTCACTTAATCTTTTATGTTCTTCAGACACACAAATAAAATTTTGGTACATTTAATATTTTATTTTAAGATTACAAAAGATACTTTTTTTTGGTCAAGAAACTATCAGTCCATCTGTGTTTGCATCTCAGAAAATATCTAGGCCTCTTCATATATACCCAACCAGAGCAGATCATTCTATTAAATATTCCAGAGTAAACCTGATAGGATTTTCAAGAATACAGGTGTTAAAACCACCTAATTAGATGGAGATTTAACAAGACTTTGTTCAGAGAATTAAGAATTATGAAATAAAAGATTATTAGAGCTTATAAGGAAACTTGGAGATAATTCTCTCCTTTTGTCACTCCAGGAGATAGGCTATGATTTATTGTACATACTTTATAATAAATGAAATTAACTCTGACCAAACTGATTCATGGCAAAATTGCCTAGACATATTAGCCTAGTATTCAGTGAACCCACATGGAGCCAGATAGTCAGACACTCATGTGCTCTGGAACTCTTGGAATCTTCAAGTTGAAAAAGTGTGAACAACGTATAGAGCAGTTAAGAATATAGGTTTCAGAAATTCTGGGTTTCATAATTTCTTGACAAATATGAAGAGGAATTTTTACCACCATGTGATAATATCTCAAATTTAATATTTAGGCTAATTTGACTATTTCATTATAAGGAATAATAACTCATGAAGTCACCTCAACTAATTTAGAAGTGTGTCTTTTCCTCCCTGGATATCATCAATCAGATACCTGAAAAAAAATAAAAAATAGAGACTAATCAAATATTACTCCCTGTGAATTAGCAACTTTATAGAGTCTTGAGTTTTTGAGAACAGTGTCACATTAATGGGCGCATACTAAGGAAATTGTTATGGTTTAGATAAGAGGTGTTCCCCAAAAGCTTATCTGTGAGACAATACAAGAAGGTTTAGAGGTGAGATGATTGGTTTATGTGAGTCTTAACATAATCAGTGCATTAATCCCCTGGTAGAGATTAACTGTGTGGTGACTGTAATCAGGTAGGATATGACTAGAGGAGGTAAGTTCCTGTGAGTGTGCTTTTGGGGTTTATGTTTTGCCTTTGTTGAGTGGAGTTCCCTCTGTTTCTTGGTGCCATGTCTCCTTCTGCTATGATGTTCTACCTTTCCTCGTGCCCCAAGGAATGGAGATGACCATCTACAGGCTGAGATTTATGAAGCCATGTGCCCCCAAATAAACTTCTTCCTCTAATTGTTCTTGTCAGGTCTTTCATTGTAGCAGTGAAATGGCTGACTAAAACAGGAATTTTCATTATATATATATTTTTTCATGTCTGGGAGTCAAATTCAATGCCTGGAATTTATGTTAGACTCATCTACACCATAATACATATTTTTATATAAACCATTTGTAACCAAAATAATCCTCACTACACACTTAGGCATGCAAGTACATAAAACACTGAACAACATAGACTGGGAGAAGCTAGAAACTTGACTAGGACTAAAATATGAAAATGCTGACCCTGTAGTTTTCACTGCATGCTATGTCTTTGATGAAGCTCAGATAAATTTTGTAGTCCTTCTTTGGGGCAATTTATTATAGTATTTCTCAACCCTACTCTCTACTTTTTTCAGTCTAATAATGTTGATTGAAGCAGAATTTCAACTTCTGGGGAAATTTGACTTCTTATAACCCTACATAGTCCTGAGTTTTTACCTTTTGACTTCCTCCTAGCCTCTGTTCTCATTGCTTTTTTTTTTCTTTCATTTTCACAACTTTAGTTTGATTGCTAAGGAGAAAAAATTGCCTAGGTTGCCATAGATTGATGGCCAACCAGTGGACTTAGTGCCTTGAAGTTACCTAAGACTCCTTGTTCATTTAGCTTTGACACAACAGAATTTGTATAGTTAGCCTGTTCCCCATCCTAGGCCTGCCTCATACAATGACAAAGAATTAACAACTTCAGAGACCTTAGAATTATAGAGTTGAACTTAAAATTATTCTAAAGCTAAAAATAACTTGGTTTTAAAATAGAATGCCAGCAAAGTTTCCCCTTGATACCAGGATTATAGTAATTTCTGGAATAGTTTCCCCTTGATACCAGGATTATAGTAATTTCAGATACTAAGGTTTTAATTTAATTATGAAATATTACACATCATCATGGAAACTAAAGTTGGATAATTTCACAGATAGATAATCCTTATATACATTGTTTATAATGGCTACATTTTCTGAATGTCCCAGCCGATTGTCATCAAAACACTAAAGTCACCAGATGACTTCTGCTCATTTGGTACAACATCCATATTATAGGCAAAAACTAGGAGGAGAGTACAAGAGACTTAGAGGTCTTATCTCTGTGGAACTCATTTTTTGGGGGAGGGGCAAAACTCTTAGGATTTGTACCTGCATGTTATTGTCCAAAATTATTTCATATGCCACCCATAGCTATAATGGAAGCTGAGAGGTCAAATAATTTAGCTTTACAGGCAGAATAACATAAGAGATAAGAACTGTAAATGCTATGGTATACTTACTCACAGTATCTGCCTCAACAATCTTAAATTCCTTAGGAAATGGAGGATTCCATTTGAAGGTTGAAGTCAATCAAGATGGGGTGGGAAATAAAGAAGCTGATCTAAGCATCATCAATATTTCTTATGTACAATTATCTAGTTTCATAAAATATATATTTGGTTTCTTTACATTACATTTTAGATCTTATAAGCTGAAGACACACATATGCAAGTTATCTCCTAAATCACAATAAACATTTTTGTAATGTATACAAAAAAGATAAAGCTTCTCATATAAATATCCAAATTTGTTATTGAATATTTGTGTTGTCTTTCTTGAGTAAAATGGATAACAAAGGGTATTATACAACAATGAAACAATAAACTATACTCCAAATGTGAATAAGTCAATTTAAAAGTGGATGGTTGATATAAATCACTTAATTAACCATTTCAGAAAGCAAAATTGTCAATATGCACACTTCTTACAATGAATAAACTATTGGCCAAAACATGGGGCTACTCATTTTAAACTGTTGTATAGAACAAAAGAATAGTTTGGATATCACCAGCCATGGCATGTCCCCTATCTTAAACTTTGTTGTACAAAAACTATTAGCAAACTGCATAATTTACTATTAGTTTTATATTGAATGTAAGATCTATCACAAGTGTCCAGGCAGCTCCTAATCTCTGTAGAATTATCTTTGCTCCCAATTTCTTTTAAATTCAAGCAACCCTCAAGGCTTCTAGCTTATGTCACATTTTCTCACGAAACACATAGGCTTCCTTTCTCTTATGTCCTCCAACCTGGATGTTTTGGGGAAATCTTTGAATTTCTCTCTCCTTTTTACAAAGACTCCTTCCCCAGCTCCTACTTAGTACCAAACATGACCTGTTCTATCATGTTGCTTTGGAAAGTCTCTTCAATTAATAGTATTCACTCTCCTTAGAAAATAGAGAAATTCATAAGTAGAATTTCTCCTACTAAACTAGAAAAATCGATCCTATATCCCTCTAAAAATTTTCCTTCTCCTCTCTTCCTATTTTGTCTTAGTATATCTTGCCATACTTATTTCTCTTTTGTTTTTGTTTTTGTTTTCATGAACACAAGCTAAGATAACATGGAGAATGAAAACAGTAGTTAAATCATTAATGAGACAATGAAGAGGTAAGAGCATACAGGCCAATATTGTCATGTACTGTTATGCAAATGCAAAGAAAAATGCATTTATTATTGCAGAGAATATATTTAAAAGTAGAATCCCTTATATTAGCTAATATTTTTCAAACTTAAGAATTATTAAGGAATTTTTTGAAGTTGAGGGAAATGAAAATACAACTTAACCAAATATTTCATAATGAAATAAAGCAATGCTTAGGAGAAAAGTATAACATTGAATGCATATATTTAAAAATAAGATTTTAAGTGTTTGTGTGTGCCCCTCTCTGTGTAATACATATATGCACATACATATGTCAAAATTTAAATTCTTGCTTTAGAAAAAATTGAAGAAGGGCAATTAATTCTGAAGCAAAAAATAAATATTAAAAATTAGAACAGAAATTAAGGGAATCAAAAAGAAGAAATTAGTACATAACATAAAACCAAGAGTTGATTCTTTAAAAAGATCAATAAAATTGGTAATCCCTAGTTATATAATCAAGAAAAAAGGAGAGATGACACAAATACTAATATGAGAAATGAAAGCAGATAATAAAGGAACATTATGAATAACAGTGCCCACTTAGATGAAATGGACCCAAAGATACAGTCTATAAAATTTACATAAGAATAAATAAATGATGCCAATAGGGGCTTACATCTATTAAAGAAATCGAACAAACAATTAATAGCCTTCCAAAATATAAAGCACTATAGAGGTGTATTGTATTGATTTAGCTGATAAAAGTAACATTTCCATAAATGACATTATTTTCTGAAAGTATAAGCAACTCTTGATAAAGACTTGAGTTAATGGATTTCTTTTAACCTTTAGACTCAAATTAATATTTTTAAAAGTTAATTCTCTTACAGGACAGAGAATAAATTTTGCCTCTCTCATATATTATCCATATTGACAAGAAAAAGAATGGGAAGAGAAATGGACAAACCAGAAGGTCTCTAAACCTCAAAAAACAAGAAATACAAAGACAAAAACAAGATGTAAAGTCAAAAGTTGATGAGAAAGAGAAAAAAAGGATAAACATGTAATTTAAATTTTCAAATGAAATCAATTTTAGAAGAACATTATAGCTATCAATCTTGGGTGAGATATGGTAAAGGAAAGATGTTGTAAGTGGCTTAAATTTGATATTTTAGTAAGAAACTAATAGGTAGTGTATTGTTAATGAGCTGTGGAAAAGAGACATAAAACTTGTTTAGAGTTATGATAGGAATTTGGAAAAAAACTGAAATTAAATTCTTTAGATGTGGTTTCCCTGCAATCAATGCTAAAGGGGAGAAAGAAAAGAAGACTCTGTTAGGGGAGGAAAAAGATACTGAAGTTGTTATTTCCAGGTAAAAATATTTATTTATTTTTAATTTTAAATTAATAATAGCCAGTCAGGGGAGAGAATAAAAGTGCCACTAACAGCTGTTTAGTTAGACAACACCTTGGAGAATTACTTCTCAAACTTTAAGTGCTTACAAATGGCCTAAACAGAGTGCTAAAAACAGATCTGGTACAGGTCTGACATGGTACATGTGACTCCACATTTCTGGTAAGATTTTGAAAGATAATGATGCCATTGGTCTAGGAGCCAATCTTTAGGTAGCATGTTCCAGGAAAGATAGAAGGGATTGGGTCCAAGTAAAACAATGATAGATATGTTTACCCTGGCAGGGAAGAGACCCTCTGATTCACACGGACAGCTATAGAGATGGATGAAGACAAAGAAACTCCATGGTGAAAAGCAAAGCAAACTAAAGCACTCTCATTACGTCCTCCATTCCCCAATAAATAGGCAGCACATTGATTATTTAAAACAAAAAAAACAAAAAAACTTAGAGACAAGGATCGCACAAATGCTTCATAACAGGTACTATAGGAAAGGATTCAGGTCAGGATTCTCAACTTTGTCCATCAAAATTATTCGGGAACTTTAAAAAATAAAAAAATAAACCAATGCTTAGACTACACAACCAACCAATTAACCAGAATCTCTTGAGTAACTTCCTGTATCAATATATATTAGATATTACTGAACAAATACACTGGTCATGCAAGGATGAGAAATACTGCTACAGGTCATTCAATTCATTTTGACCATTGCCAACAGTTTGAAGCAGGTACAAAGGACAGTTCTCCTCTCCTGGAACCCCACTATTTGGTGGTATGTTTGCATGACTGAAGGTCTCAGTCTGAATTTTTCCACATTCATAGGAAGACACAAAAATAAAACCATGCTATGTAAACTAGATGAGGACTCAACTTTCCAGTTTTTCAGGCACTCCAACTCGCCTGTTGATGGAATGTTCACCTGGAGCAAATTCAACAAATATTTTGCTGGCAGGATCATTGGACTTTTCTAGTTCAAGAAAGAAACGAATGCTCTAGCAAGAGAGGGGACAATAGGGTGCTATTTGTAGGAGACAACCAGGGTGCTCCTACAAAGCTTTCTGAGCTCCTCAGATATTCAAACTTCATTAATGACACACATACATTATTTTTAACCAGTCGCATATCCTGTTCAGCACTCATTTAGATACTGAAAGATTATTTTGACAATTAATTATGTCAATTAACAAATTCTCTAGAAACGTAGATAACACTAATTGAATAGTTTGCTGTATCTGTGGTTAAAGTAGGGGCCTTTGATTAAAGCCTTTAAACTGTTAATTAACTATTCTTAAATTGTAAGCAACTCATCCTGCTACTCAAACTAAAACACTTTATAAAAGTTTGATTGAAGTTAATATCAACAAACATTATCATCTTGTCTCTATCTGACAAGATATGAGTGCTTATTGGGACTTTTTGGTTGTTACTAGAACTTTGACTAATGGATGCTTAGTGATTGACAAGAGTTCCAAGACGTCCTGCAAGACATGGGAGAGTCTCTTACAAAAAAGAATTGGATTGAGTCCAACACAATTTCAAATTATCTGCCATACAGACTTACTAGTAGGTGAATATTTTATTTAGGCATATAATGAGCCCAGGTTTCATCTCTGCTTTACATAAAAACATAAGGTGTTTTCTCCATCATTTTAGTGAATGCTTAATTTTCCAGCAATGCAAGTTACACGTGAGTCAATGGGAGAAACTTCATTTTGTCAGAATCTTCACCATTTATTGCTTAGAATTTCAGAAAAGTATGTCACCAATGGCAAAGATACTTGTATTGGTTGAAGCACCATGACAGCATACCTGTGTCAATCTGCACACGTGGCTGTTGAAATCACAATAATAAAAAACTCAGTGAAAATAACAGGCTATATCATTATGCCTTTGAGTATAAGTTGTACATGATGTTTTATGAGATGTAATGCATTTAATTGTATTACACCCTTTTTCTCTTTTATGTTATAGATGTATTTCATTTATATTTCAGTACTTCAATTGTTTAAAAATTTTGTAGGTAAGTTACATCATTTATTAGTTCCATTTCCTAATAGTAAAATGAAAGTTCAAAATATTGTGCTACTGGTCTGTATTGAGATATTTGAAGGTAAATTATGGATAAGAAAATAACTTTGAACAAAGCAACTAAACGGAAATATGCTCACAGTAAGGGCTCAACAGAAGATAGAGAGCATGTTTTGAAGTGGAACTAATCACATCATTTTGTGATGTTTTCCACCAATTCTTATTGGTTGATTCATGAACCTAGTTGTTCCTGAATATTTTGACAGAAAAAAGGAGTTGAAAATAACTTCAACTAAATTCCTAAACTCATCTAACAAAATGAAGAAGTATGTCAGATGGAATAGATGTATAGATAATCATGGAGAGAATTAAAAATTTTGTACCCTGTCAAAACACCACCAAAGTTAAACCCATAAGAAAGACTTTATTAAAGGCTGTTGCAATAAAAAAGAAACAAAATTTTGGTATGAACTCAATGCCACTGAAACACAGGTTGGGAGAATTTTTTTTAACATGATTCTTTTTTTAAAAAAATTATTTATTTACTTAAAACAGCAGAACGCATTTCAATTCACAGTACACACATGGAGCACAATTTTTCATTTCTCTGGTTGTAAACAAGGTGGAGTCACACCATTCGTGTCTTCATACATGTACCTAGGGTAGTGATGTCCATCTCATTCCACAATCTTTTCTACTCCCAGGCTCCCTGCCTTCCTCTCCCTCCCCTTTGTCTTATCCAAAGTTCCTCCATTTCTCCCATGCTCCCCACCCCCACGCCCATTATGGATCAGCATCCACTAATCAGGAAAAACATTCAGCCTTTGGTATTTTGGGATTGGCTTAAGGTTAGGAGAATTTTTGAAAACTTTGTGGTGGGGATCATAAAAAATTTATGTTTGCTAATGGATATTACCCAGAAGAAAAGTTAACTTTCTCATATCTTCATGGAAAAGGGTAGTTTTATAATTTAGAGAAAGGAACCCACCAAACTTAGACCCTTAACATCCTGTAGAAGCTAGGGAGGAGGCATCTTCCTTAATGTTTACATTTCAAAGACAAGGAAGATCTAGTTGGACTTTAAAACTGGCAAGAAGCTTTTTAAAATATTTACTTTTCAAAGAAAGAATTTAAAATTTCAAGTTTTCTAAATAAAAGGCTTTAAGAAAAGGGGGTTCAGGACCTAGAGTCAGAAAGAAGGCTGCCTACAATTTGGCTAAGCAGTGGGAAACCACAAAATCTTCTCCAAATTAATCATTCCAGGAACCATATGTTTATTCCAGGGATGCTAAATTAGCAACAAGATATTTAGAATTCTTTTTTGGAATAATGATGGGATTTATTTCAAACTATTGATCCAGGTTTCTTATCTTATTAGAAAAATAATAAGTAGAAAACTTATTCAAATTTAGAGAATAAGACAAAGATTGATTCTTATTTAAGTTTTGCCAAATATGAAGAAAATACTATAATGAATGAAAATGTACAGGTGGAAGATAAGTTCAGATATGTCTACTAAAATTGTTATTGCACTATATACCTTAACATACAGAGTAAGCATCACATTTTATTGATATGTAAATTCTGTAATTCATCTTTCTGTTGCTATGGCAAAATACCAGAGAAAAGCATCTTAAAGAAGGAAAGGTTTATTTTGACTCAAAGTTTCGGAGATTTCTGTCCATGAGTGGTTTACCCATTGCTTCTGGACCTACAGTGAGGTAGAACATCATGGCAGAAGAGCATGGCAGTGCAAAGCCACTCAACTCATGCTAAACCTGAAGCAGAGAGAGTATTTTAGTCAGCTTGTTATACTGCTATTACTAAAAGACCTGACAAGGACAACCTTACATGAGAAAAAGTTTATTGGAGGGGCTCACCATTTCAGAAGTCTCATTCACAGACCTCTGGCTTCATTTCTTGGGGCTCGGGGTAAGATAGAACATCATGGCTGAAAAGTGTGGCAAAGGGAAGCAGCTCACATGATGATCAGAAAACACAGAGAGAGACTCCATTCACCATATACAAAATCTATACTCCTAAGGGCACATCCCCAATAATCCACCTCCTCCAGCCACAGCTTACCTGCCTTCAGTTACCACCACTCATTTAATCCCATCAGGGGATTAATTCACAGATTGGGTTAAGGTTCACATAACCCAGTCATTTCTCCTCCAAACCTTCTTGCATTGTCTGACACAGGAGCTTTTGGGGGACGCCTCACATCCAAACTATGACACACAGCGAGAACAAGAGAGTGAGTGCCAGAGCAAAGATATACCTTCAAGGACATACCCCTAGATGAAGAAGTTAGTCAACTAATAAAATTTCCATCACCTCCTAATATACCATGCAATTATAAGTGCATTCATGGATTAATCCTCTGATGATGGCACAGCCCTTTTGATTCAATCATTTCCCAAAAGCCCCACTGCTGAACATTGCTGCTTTGAAAACCAAGACTTTAATGTATAAACCTTTGGGAGGCATTCCAGATCCAAACCGTAACATAAGCATTACCCCCCAAATGCTACAATTTTATCATGATTTACCCTGCCAACATGAACAATATTAATAATCATTTAAATAACTGAAAAGCATCATCGATTTTCCTCTCTAAAGTTTAAGCAGAACAGCCAGTATGTGTGCTTTACATACCTCTTAAAGCTGACATAATTCTGCTATACTTTCATTTGAGATAGATTTCTATTTACATATTTCATTGCTAAAGCACCAATGACTTACTTCAGATATATTCATTATATTTTTAAGATATGGGAAGAAAGTATGCAAAAAAGTTCTCATTATTATCTTCACTTGAAAATATCTATTTATGCAAGGCTCAAAGTTGAACAAAACATTTTTTTGTGAAGCCATTAAGCAAGGATTCATTTATCCCTAAGGATAGAAATAATTGTATCTGGGTAGACCTGGCTTTATTATAAACATGATATTTCTAAATTTGCAAATAAGTTATATTAGAGTTTTCCCTAGGCATATCCCCAGACACCAATAATAAGTATGTGAGAAGGATACTGTTATTTTTCTCTCTTTTATTACTTTTGTATATTATCCACCTTGCATTATCTGTCCCGAAGTGGTTGGCTTAAATACAGTTCTTAAAATATGGCATATGGGAGCCAGAGTGTGTTTACTGAATAAAGGGAAAATAAATAAATAAATATTTTTCTCTTTCAAATTCTTGTTGCTAATCATTTTATTTATTCCTTTGAGTAGATAGAATTCTATAGGTTGCAAATTACTTTAGGTTGCAAACTACTTTAAGGAGCACAATGGACAGATTCAAAGGCTATAAAGCACATAAATGATGTGATGATATTTGTATTATATAAGAACGTGTTGTTATGAAAGACAAGATTACCTGATATATTTATGAAAGAATGTGATAATTCTTTTTTTCTTTTTGTGGTGCTGGGGATTAAACCCAGAGCTTCTCACATGCTGAGCAAGAATATGATCATTCTTAATTCAATTTATTCATTCTTAACTTCTGCAGGAATAATAAAACAAAAATTGTTTAAACTAAAGCAGGTCTCTTGTGTTTGAAATGGAGGTAGTTGTGCAGGAATTAGAGTGATTTTAAAATCTCCAAGGCTACATGCTTAAGTAGCAAAAGCAATAGATTTAAAGGCAAGTAGGCAGACATGGATCAGAATTTTTAGCCATATAATTTCCTGGCATATTTCTTATTTATTTCATGTTAAAAATTATGAATAATTTATTCTCTTTTTTGTATATATTCAAATATCTAAATATAATTTAAATTGTTATTCACATTTCTCATTTTAGGAATTTGTATTGTTTAATTCTATTCTACAATAATAATTTGACATTTTTAATCTGTCTACTTATAATTATTTTGTGTTTCTCTTTAGCTTTTCAGTTCACAGCAGAAAAGTAGAAATGTGCATGAAACTTTTAATGGGAAATGCATGAACTGAGAGGTCACCTCTGAACATGTGGTACAATAGTAACTATTGCTTCTGATGTCTCCTTTTAACCCATGTTTTCTCCACAAACTGTTCAAATATTCTATTTGTGGGATAACAGATAGCTTTTTCTTCTATACTTTTACTATTCTCTATTTTCCAAATTTTCAAGAGGTATATTGAGGTATTTAACAAGATATTAATACATCAAGTCAGTAGTTTCATTGTGTTTAATCAAATGACACCAAACTGAGGATAATAATAGTATAATAATAACATTCTTTAAACAAACAAAAACTATTTCCTGTTTTTGATTTTCCTTTCACTGCAAGAATTTCAACTCCCTCAACATACTCCCTGATGATTTTCACTTTCTTTAGGGCATTGTCTCTGAGCTGCTCACTGGCCATTTTCTGAGGTTATCACTGGCTCTGTCTGTGGTTTTTCACATGCTTGCTCTTTCCAGGCAGCATCTACTGCCAGTGCTGTCAACACTCACACCAAAGGTAGCACCATTACTGCTAAAGGCACCAAGACCTATCCCTGTTTCCTATTCTAACCTGTAAGCTAGTCTGAGGGACATTATGTGCTGAACCTAAAGTTTAAAATTTGTTCCTCGGTTAGAAAGGACAGAAGTAGTGTTTTTGATGTCCCCTGTAAAATTGAAAGCAACTGTCACTAGACCTTTTTTTTGTTGTTATTGTTTTTTCTTTTTCATTTTAACTTTCTCTTCTACAGTTTAGACATAAATGGATGTGGAGCACAGGATAATTTAATGAGATGATAGCTTTATCCTAAATCAGGATTCATCTGATCCTGTTTTTCAGGGTTTCTCAAACAAACTTATACTCTTTTTTTTTTTTTTAATTTAAGTGACTTTATTTCCTCCAGAGAATTTCTTTGTCATTGAGGAAACAGTGTATGGGCAGAAAGGTGTGGTACCTTTCTTCACCCATCATAAGGTTCACAACTGACACTCCTGTAACAAAACATATGTTAACAAGAGAAAGGACAGCAAATTTAATCAAAGGTTTATATGAAAGGAGGCTTCAGAAATGAAGACCCAAACACCCAGGGAAAACTGTCTATTTTGATGCTTAGGCTCCATGAAGAATCGACGGCCATGTGGACATAAGTTTGGACAAAAGGGTAGAATCTAAGGTACTACACTGAGGGGAACCCAGAAAGGCCTGTCTGTTCAGATCTTTCTTCACTTCTGAGTAAGCATTCTTTCTTCCTGGGTAAAGTGCAGAACCCTTTCTGGTATGAGTGTCTTAGGACCTAATATCAGACAATGTAGGCTCAAGAGTTTATTTATGACCGCTTCCTATACAAAAAGCAAGAGAAGTAAGAATAATATTTCTAGGTTTTGTGGCTTGGTTGTGGGGAGGGAGTATCTAGTTTATATGGATGGTCTTGGGGGAAACAGGCAAGTAAGAGAAAGCATGCTAGTATTAAGGCCTTTGAACCTCCTTTAGTTCAATACCACAGTGTCACAGTCTGGGTTACTACTTTCTGGATCCAACAACAGATATCCAAAGAAATTAATTTTCCACATGCCACTTCACCCTTTCCACAGTGGGTTAGATAAAGAGACAGGTCCAAGCTCTATTCTGAGCCTCTCTGGGATATGTTTGGTACTCTTCAATAGGAAGGCATCTTAAGCCTCAACTATACAGTTTATTCTTGATTGATTGGTTTGGTTTAGCTTTGTGTCAAGCCTAGGTAGACATAATATCAGTTGACAGAAAAAAAATAGTACTTACTTCTTAATCACTTTAAATTTTCCATCTTATATGACTAAAGGAACTATCTAATCTCTTTTGATGCCCTATAAACAGAAAGGACTAATAAAATCCACTCTGAAGAAAGCAAAGAATATCTCTTCTAAGGTGTTCCTAACAAATCAAACAAATTAACATCAAAATGGCAAAGACAATTTGGATTTATATAGTGTACTTCATCTTATTTTTAATTGTTACTATAACTATGATATATTCTATATGAAAATAATTACCATTTTTATCATTTTTATATTTTTAGATGTAAACATAAAGTTACCAAAATAATAAAGAATTGAATTGATTTAGTGTGTCACTAAAACTATTTTATTTACCAATATCCAAAAGCTTTGCCTCATAGGTAAGACATCATGGATCTAATCAAACTGCTTAGATGGAACTGATGACATGCTATTCTATTACTATCTAGTAGATGAGAGCTATTGTGGCCACAAATGATCAAATCTTGAGAGATACTGTGTGGCCACAAATGATCAAAACTACTCTACTAGTGCTGAGATAGATTATCTATCCCCTTAGTGATTCTGTGAAAGGGTAATATATTTTTGGGTGAACATATTTTCCTTTAATTCTTTTAATTACTTCATTTCACCATTTTAAAGTAGTTATTGCTAAAAGGAAATAAGCATAACTTTTCATTTATATGTACCAAAAGATATTCTATTACAAACTAGCTGTTAACAGTATCTTATATAGAGCCTTATCTGGCCAATGGTGGGTGTTGGAACTATCTTTTCTCATATGTTATAAAGCCTGATTCAGTCTACTATTACTCAACATCAAATATGACTCCCTCTTTTGCAGGAAACTTTCTTAGAGTTCTGGGAGCATCACCCTCTGTCAATCATCAGTTCTTGCATAATAAGACACCCCCAAACTCAGTAGTTTAAAATAATAATCAATAGGAGTCTTCAAAAGTCCATGGGGTTTTTATGTTTTTATGAGTACATTATGGTTATATGTAATAGTGGGGTTCATTTTAACATATTCATAAATGTACATAACCTAGTTTGCCCCTTTTCAATTCCCAGTACTTCTTTCCTTCTTCCTTTCTTCTCTGATCCCCTTTCTCTACACTATGTATCTTCCTTTATTTATTTATTTTTAAATTGGTGCTTATAATTATATATAAAATCAGAATGTGTTTTGATATATTCATATATGCACACAGCATAATTTGGTCAACTTCATTCTCTAGTTCTTCCCCTTTCCCTGCCATCCTCCTCCTGGTCTCCTGCCTCTCCATCTCTCTATTCTTCTCATCTCTCTTCTATTTTTAAAACCCCTACCTTTCTTTTCTTTTTACTTTTTGTCTCTTTAGTTTCTGCATATGAAGTCCATGATTGGACTGAGCATTGACTGAATGGGGCTTAGATTGGAATGCTTTGACTTCACCTGTTTTTCATCCTCATTCTCGTTCTGAGATGAGGGAGCTAACTAAGACATATTCTAATGATGGCAGAGGTATATGGGAGGGCAGGTTAATAGGAATGTGTAAGCATATTTCCAATCCATGGTGTATCACATCTGCGGTCATCTCAGGGGTCAAAGCAAGTCATATGGGCAAGCCCAAATCAATGGAACAGAAAGTCCTTATTTTAAAGAGAGGGCATGAGAATGAAAACTTATGAATAACAATTTAGTCTACCACACTTACCCAAATCTACATATCCTTTCCTACCTTCCTCCCATAAAACTATCCCCTCAATCTATGCTGTGAATACTGAGATCTTACTATTTTTTTTTCTGTCTTTTTTATTCAGAAGTTTCTCCTCCATGGATGCAGTTAGAGTAGTGATCTTTCAGAATGATTCTAGCCTGTTACCTTCCACAGCACATTTACAGCCCACAGGGAAACTCAGCACTTTGGAGTAGTTCTTGGTTACAGTGTCTACAGATACCTGTTCAGTCATTTCTGGTGTCATTTAAGTCTTCTATTTCCTTATCGATCATCTGCCTACTTGTATCAATTTGTGATGCTGGAATTTTTTTTTTTAACTATTTCTGCCTTCAATCTTGGTCCTCTTTGCATCATGCATATTGGTACTTTTCTGATAGATACATGCATGTTTATGATTGTGCTATCTTCCTATGTACTATTTTTGTTTGTTTTTGAGGTGCTGAGGATCAAACCCAGGGCTTTGTACATGCTACTCAAGTATTCTACCATTAAGCTACATCCTAGTTCCATAATGACTCTTTTATCTTAAAAACATTCCTTTGTATCTCTGGTAACACTTTGAATATGTAGACACCCATTATGTCCCCTCCAGCGGCTGCCAGGCTTCTAGATTTCATGAGTACGATGGTTGTAAAGCTTTTGGTTTTTCTCAGCTACCACATATCTGTGGAAAATGAGAATGAAAATAGGGCAACTTAAAAGCCACAGACTCAGTGTTTTTTCTTATATTCAGCCATTTTTCTTCCATAAATGCTACTTTGACTTTTACAAGACTTTGATTACTTTCTGGAGACCTGAAAAAGTTGATTTTGACAATTTTTGCCAGGGTTCTCATTCCTTTTATGGAGGACTACATCTACACAGGACACTGTAATTGGAGCAATGCTAAATGACATAATCCCTTAACAGACTACCAGGGGAACAAAGAGAGAATAAATTTGGTAGCCTTTCAACAGGCAAGACAAGCTACAAAATAAGCAGTAAATGTTAACATTCAGGCTGAAGACAGTATTTTCAATTCACTCTGCTCTTACCTTCTTATTATTTTGTTTTCTTTCCAAGACTTCACCTCTCATTTGATGGCTATATTTAACCAAGTCACACCAGGTAGGTCATGCATGCTTCACTCAGCCTAGCAGCAATCACATAAATCACATGAAAACTGATGTAATTCAGTCTCAATACATAAAAACCATCTAATAATTAGCTAAAAACATAATAGTACTCTACCACTGAAAATTCATTTGAATAACTCTTTATTCTGAAATAACTATATGCAGTTCAACTGAGCATGCTTTGTTCTTCCTTGCATTGGAGTATTGACCTTTCAATACACTCCTTACTTTCCCTATGGCTAACTTGCTCCTCAAGTTCCTTTTTATTGTATTTAACCTGCACCCAGGGTGTAATTCACCTATATTTTGTTGTTGATTTCTCTCTTTTCTCAATCTTCTGCTTTTAGTAAATCATCAAAGTTTGCTAATCCATACCTCATATTTTCTTCCACATCCTCTCTTTGTTTTTAATTCTCTTATTTCTCATTAGTAAAAGATAATATACATAAATATATAGATAAATATACAAAAATATATTTTGGTTCCATGAAGCTGTGTCATATAAGGAAGGGCT
>PVHX01010562.1:0-69360 GCA_004024805.1 Geosciurus inauris
CCCTATTTTTGTGTTTTATGTAGAGACAGGGTCTCACTGAGTTGCTTAGCACCTCGCCATTGCTGAGGCTGGCTTTGAACTCGCGATTCTCCTGTCTCAGCCTCCCTGAGTGCTGGGATTACAGGCTTGAGCCACCGCGCCCGGCTATACCTAGATATTCTAATATTGTATATTATCTAATGAAACTTCTGTCTTAAATCTGGTTTCTTTCATTTTTAGTGTGTGCTGTTTGCACGTGTGGACTGTGCTATCCAGAACCATTCATAGAAATGAAAACAGCAGACAGAAGATAGAGACTTCCCAGTAAATGTCCTAATGTCACCATATGGAATAGAACCAGAGCCAAGATAACACTTCTGGTATCCCCCTTTGTCACACAGCCAGAAGACAAGACCTCGAGGCACCTTTGCACAGACGAGCTTACTAACATAAGGTGCACTCGGTGGATCTTTTTTGGACTTCTGTATCTATTGGGTTTTACAGAGTTTCACTTTGGACAAATGTCTTTTCCAGTTTCTAATCTAAAATTCTACAGTATGCTAATCTTATGACAATTACAAAGAAAAGCTTTCTTCATTCTTATGTATCACATTCTGCCAGAGAAGAAATGGCACAAAATTTGGAATGGCCCAGCACCTTTCACAATACCCAAAGGTTCAACTTGGTGTCCAATTTAAAGATGAGGTCATGGAAAAGCACAATATTTTTGGCCTGAGATTCACTTCCATATAGCAAAATATCAAGTGCATCCGGCCTTTCTTTACAAAAATACAAGTGAAATCTTGAGCCCTAGGTGGTGGATTCCTTGCAGCTGGGACCATACCCCTAGCACACAGTCAGCACCCAATAAATACTTATAAGGTGAAGGAAGAAATCAAAAATGACAAGCCCAGAGGACTGGCCTGGAGCTGTCCACATCAAGATCATGCATTTAAATCCCATTCCTGAGGAAGTGACTCATAGTTGCTATCTGATGAGAAAAAATACATGTTTCCATTAGCACCTTAGTGGCAGAGCAGAGCTCACCACTGGGGGAGATGTGTGTTTTGACAAGTGGATTGTCAAACACAAGGGCTGTCTGCCACCCCTGTGCTAGGCTGTCTTGGCAACCGGCCTTGTCTGGCAGCTTGATTCTCTTTTGTTCATTGGTGTGGAGGCTCAGGGAATTCCAAAAGTAGGAACTTCATCACTGAATAAGCATTAACTGAGCACTTGCTGTGTGCAGTAGGTGCAATGATAGAATTGGGAGAAGCAGCACTCGGTTACAGCAGAGAACTGACAGGGTGGTGGGGCAGGCAGAGGGAGTCCTGGTTCCACAGAGGACGGGGCACGTAACCCATAGCAAGGGTCGGGGAGAACCTTCTAGAACAGGTGAGAAGTGAACTAGGAGTTGGAAGAAAAGGTTCAGATTTGCTAGAATTTTAAACTCAAAGTTGCTCCCTTCCCTCCCGACTTATGGCCTCACAGAGGCTTTGGTGAGTGTTGGTTGATGACAGTTAATTTTATACCAGCAACAGGTGAGATGAGAAAGATGAAGACAAGTGCTTAATGATGTCAGACCCTATTTCTTTCTTTCTTTTTCTTTTTATATTTTATTCAGAGACAAGGTCTCACTGAGTTGCTTAGGGCCTCACTAAGTTGCTGAGGCTGAAATCGAGATCCTCCTGCCTCAGCCTCCCGAACCACTGGAACTACAGGCATGTGCCACTGTGCCCAGCTGTCAGGCCCTAAGCCGCATGTGCATTAAATGGCTCTGTGTACGCTACGCACACACTCACTTACCCCTCACAGCAATCTCATATGGCACGTGCCACTATTATTCCTACTCTACAGATAAGGAAACTGGGGCACGGAGATCTTTTTTCCCCGAAAGGTTCAACGACGAGGTTCAAACACATGTTCCAGACTCACAATGCCCACAGACCTATGAGGTCTCTGAGGACTCTACTGATGGCAGAGGTCATCTGGCTCCTTCTGCATCCTCTTACTATGTCCAGAGTTAGAACTATAAGGATTGATCATCCTGTCCTTAATATTCTAGAAAGAGTTAGAAGACTCAGGTTCAGGGTCTAATGCCTGCCCTGGGTGACTTTGAGACTCAGTTTCCTTATTTATAAAATTAGAGGACAGGACTAGATGGCCTCTAAACTCAGTAACCTTAATGCTCCAGGAGGCTCTGCCTGTGTGTCCTGGGGTAACTAGTTTATCCCCCACCTCGGTTCATTTACAATCCCTCTGAGGTACTTTCTACAACCCTTAGGTTGTTGCAAATCTCTTTTGTCATCCTCTTTTGGAAAAATAATGGTACATTTTTATAGCTACACCTTTTGTACATGACCGCAGGACATCTCAGATTCTAATTCTATCCATCCTTAAAAGCCCAAGACTTAGGATGGAAATTCTTTTTTTGGTGGTACTGGGGATTGAACCCAGGGCCTTGTGCATGCTAGGCAAGCACAATACCAACTGAGCTATATCCCCAGCCTAGGATGGAAATTCTTGCACTTCAAATAAAACAGAAAGTGACCAGAGTCCTAATTTAAAAGAGCACCAATGGAAGCTATGATCAGAGGGAAGGGACTTTGGCGGAATAGGTTTGGGGTCCGCAGAGGGTGCTATGGGGTCCCTGGACCTCTTCCTGTTTTGCTAGTCCAAACACAGGAAATCAAGACAGCTTTGCTGGCTGGGAAAGAGAAAGGGATGCCGGGAGACCTCAAATATCTGCCTCCCTCCTAATTCTTTTCTGGGGACCCTCCTGGGAGTGGGGAGGCAGGAACAGCTGAGTCCCGTTCCAAACTTTCATAGGCCCCTTACCTGAGCAACCTCCCCATCAGCAAGAAATGGGGCTCAGCTAGCCTTTTCCAAATGCCTTCAAGCTCCTGCAGCCCCAGGCTGGCTGCTTTCTTTATACGGGGACATTCTTGCTTCTTAAAAGGAGACTCACTCCATTCAATACCTTAAGGTCCCTTAGGCCAAGAGATAAAGGTATAGATAAAACTCCTGGAACTCAACCTTTCAACATAATTGGTTCTAAAAATACCTTTTGGAAAAGCACAGCTATTAAGTTAAATGTAATACTATCAAACAACCCTAAGAACAAATAGGGCAGAGAAGCCTTCTCAAACACCGGATCTTACATGTTTGTCTCCTCTTCTGGGTCTTTGTCCTGGATTCCGTTAAAGCATCACTCTAGTTATGCAAAACAGTTTATTTGCTAACCAAGATTTCTTCTTGCCGCTCTTCAGCACTGCTAATTCTGCCTTTGTCCTAGGGGATTGCAATTGACCTCTCGTTCTGGTGCAGTCTCACCTGCCTCTGTATAGATTCAAATGTTTGCTAGAGTAAGAAAAAGCAAAGGAAAACTAAGAAACCAATGTCAATAGCAGGAGCTTAAAGACCTGTAAGTAAACAAAAGTGTTGAGTTTTCCTTTTGTGTGTTTGCTTTGAGATCATTCTGAGATTTTGCTGTCTTTGCTAAGGAATATTTGCAGTTGTTTTTTTTTAAAAGCAGACCATGCAAGTGGCTCTAACTAAGTCTTTAAAAGCATTATTATTTGAGTTGGGCTGTTTATGGGGATGTGTTTTCATTAGGAAACAAGAATGAGCAAAGTGGGGGGGGGGGTGAGAAACTTGGACATGATCTGGGGAAGTGCCAGGGTCTCACATGGAAGGCTGTACTCTTGTCTTGCAATACCCTCCTGCTTTGGGTTCAAATGTACTGATTTTGGATACAGCAATGCCTGTGCGCATCTCATTCTGGGAAAACACATCTAAGGTAAAATGGAATCATCACACCAGGCAAAGAAGGTCTTAAAACCAGCCAACAAGGAGATGCTTTTTACTTTGTTTTTTATTTGTGTGCTGGGCATTGAATAGTTTATTTTTTACAATGTAATATTCAGCCTGTCCATGACAAGGTGGGGCTGAGACTGTGGAAGTTATGGGAGGTGACATGGGATGTTGCTTTTTGAGAATTTACCCTTTTGTTCTCAGCCCTCTGGGAGGAAATGTACTTGTGTCGCGCCGGTCGCCGTCCTGTGGCTCTCTGGAGTAGCCTGGAGAAAGAGTGCCCTCTGGTGGGAAGATCATTAATTACAAATTCAGGAAGCTCTGGGATTCTCCAGTCTCTCTACTTGAATGCTCTTGGTAGAAAACATGAAGAAAATTATAATACGTTTCCTGAATTCAAAGGGACTAATTTTATGTGAGAAGATAAAAATAGCTTGCTTTGAAATTTTCAAATGATTTGAAGAGACCACAGAATCGATTACTTTAATTCAGTTTTTTTAATGACCTCCTTTTACAGCCAAAATTTAATTTTTTAAAACTATTAATAGATGGAAATGTATCAACAAAGCCATGAATTTGATCCCCAGTATCAGAAATAAACCTAAATTTATTTTATTTAAAATTCCTTTTTTTTTTTTGCGATGGAGATTTCACTAAATTTCCCAGAACCATGATTCCTTTTGGGGGAAAAGGGTGGGTTTAGGTTGAACATGGCCATGGAAGGGCTTCTAGCATGGTTAGCACTTTGTAAAATGTGATTACAATTTTGATTGTGTGACTGTCCACAAACTCCTTCCAAGTAGCTGGGATTACAGGCATGTACCACCATTTCCTAGCTCAACACTTTCATTTTTAGAGAGTAAAATCAAAACTAAGAGCAAGGGTTGGAAAAGATAACTAGTTCTCTAAAATTCACATAAGAATATAAATTATTTTATAAATTCCAAATCAAGTTATTCCCTTGTGTATCAGCAGTATCTCACAAAGTGTTTAGGGCAATATTTTGCCCTAAAATGCTATTTATCAAAGGTGAAATACCTTTCACAATTTTCTAGAATGACTATCACAGAGTAAATACTACATTTACATTTTTATACTCAGCAGAGGAGGTGAGAATAGAATCCCCATGGCCTGGCTATTTCCTTCACCTAATTTGTGGTGGTACTCAGTTTGTGGGTCATCAGCAAATCAGGTCCACCACCTATTAACCTTGACCTTGACCTTGATATTGGATAGATTACTTAACTTTGGGAAATCTCCATTTCACCATATGAAAAATGGGTAAGGATGGTGGAAATTAAACATAATAATCTGTGGTAGACATTGAGCCTCATGTTCAGGAAGTGTTCAATACATTTCAGCTACTGCCATCACCAAAATCACTTCTTGTCTCTGCTCCTCTTTTTTCACTTCTTATTGTAAAATAAACCCTCCCAAAATAAATATAGAACTTAATGAATCATTATAAGGTAGACAGTCACATAACCAGAATTGTAACCACATTTTACAAAGTGCTAAATATACTAGAAGCCCTTTCATGGCCATGTTCAACCTAAAGTCACTTTTTTCCCTCAAAAGGAATTATGGTTCTGATTTTTACTGCAGTTATTTCCTTGTTCCTTTATGGTACCAAATGTGCAAGTCTAGACACTGTAAGTTAATTTGCACCTCCCACTTCCACCCCCAATTTCTATGCTCCCTGTTTTTTAAATTTATTTTCATTTACAGGCTCCTTTCCATTCTTTTCTCTTCCTTTCACCTCATCTGTTGAGAAGTCTGGGGTACTTGATTTATAGAACATCTCAGAATGTGTTTCACTGACTGCAATCTCTTGGTGTAATGTGTTATGTTCCTCTATGCTCTGTTATTTCCTGCAACTTGGTAGCTGGAGCCAGAGGCTGTTATCAGACTCATGTCGTATCCGTTGGGCAAGAAGCTAGATAGTTCTGGGCACGGTATGCGCGCCTATAATCCCAGTGGCTTGGGAGGCTTAGACAGGAGGATCATGAATTCCAAGCCAGCCTCAGCAATTTAGTGAGGCCCAAAACAACTCAGCAAGACCTTGTGGCTCAGTGGTTAAGTGCCCCTGGACTCTACCCCTGGTACCCCCCCCCCAAAAAAAAAACTAGTGAAGCTCCCAGCCTCTCTCCCTCACCAGATGTCCTAGTTGGAAAATACTGCAGGATTTCAAATGTGTCACCATCATTATGATTTTCCAAAGTAAAAAGAATTTTAAAAAGGAGCTGACTAGGAAATGAATGTGGCATAAGCCCAGACAGAATGGTTCTGAGCCAGATCATGCAGAAAGGGGATGCCAAACAGATGCTTCCAGAATCTTAATGTGGACTTCCCCAAGTGTGTTGGCATCTTTGCTGATTGAGAGACACCCAGGACTGGCTCATGTATGAAGCAGCAGAGGCAACAGCAGAGGCCCTTTGTAGTGGCACCTAACCACAGGTGTAATCACCCCAGAAACCTCCTGAGCCCCGCTGGCATGCCTGGCATGAATGAGCATGAAGATTTGAACACAGGTGGAAATAGAGTTGTGTTTTGGAGGAAAAGTCCCACTTGAATTCTTTGTGCAGACAGAATAAGATTCTGAGCTGTGTGAGGAGAAAGAGGCATTCCATTAATCTTGGATGATTGTCAGCCAGGGCACCAGAAGATACATCTGCTCTGCTCATCCAGAAGTTCCCTAGAGCCAGCCCCTTCCCCATTCCAGCACCTGGTGCCATTTTCAGCTGTGTTGAAGCAGGTTATCCAACATCAGAGCTGCATTGGGGCCTGCAGAGTCTGGAAGCTGGTAACTCCCCATCCTGCTCAGCTGGACCATATCTCAAAACCATGGAGGAAGGTCTTCCTCTACTACTGCCAGCACATCTGTTGACCTAGCTACTCAGGAGGCTGAGGCAGGAGGATGACTTGAGCCTAGAAGTTTGGGCCCAGCCTGGGCAACATAATGATCCCCTAGTCTCTTAATAAATACATGAACAGATGATGGATAGATGATTGGTAGGTAGGTAGGTAGGTAGGTAGGTAGGTAGGTAGATAGATGAAGGTCTGGAAACCTCCAGGGTCTAACATTCTCCAAATACTCTTTCTCCTAGCTCATGTCCCCCAACCCCTCCCCAAATGCCCAAAGAATTGCAGATGATTCATGATCTTCAGAAGATTGCCAGACACAACATGATGTTAACTCAATATTGAATTTGTCAAATTGCTGCGTGGTTGAAAAGTGGAATCTTTCTAAATCCACTTCTATTTAATATTTCTTAAGGAAACTATTTTTTTAAAAATTGTTTCACTCCATGGGTGTCCAGCCAAAGGGAGACCAGGGACTGCTACCTCTAGCCACAGGGGAGCCCAAACTCAAGATAAGAGTTGCTCCAGAGACCCCAGCGTGAGGCAGCCCCACCCAAGGGCAGCCTGGGCCCACCCCAGTTTCCCTCCAGAGTTCCTGCAACCTGCAGGAGCCACAGAGGGCCCAAATCTGCCTTCAAGAAACTTCACAGGTGTCCAGCCAAAGGGAGACCAGGGACTGCTACCTCTAGCCACTGGGGAGCCCAAATTCAGGGCAAAAGTAGCTCCACAGACACAAGCACAAGGCAGCCTGGGCCCACCTCAGTTCCACTCTAGAGTTCCTGTGGACTGGCAGGAGCCGCAGAAGGCCCAGATCCACCTTCAGGAAACTCCACGGGTGTCCAACCAAGGGTTGACCAGAGTCTGATAGCTCCCAGCCACAGAGGAAGGCACACCCAGGGTAAGAGTGGCCTCCAGAGATCCCAGCGTGAAGAGGCCCCACCCAAGTGCACTCTGGGCCCGCCTCAGTTCTGCTCCAGAGTTCCTGTGGTCAGGTGAGACAGAAGGCCCAAAACCACCCTTAGGGAATGCCAGGGGTGCCCATCTGAAGGCATACCAGAGCCTGCTAGCCTCCAGCCCTAGGGGAGTTCACACTCACTGTAAGGGTCACACACAGACTCTCCTGCTTGTTACCCTGCCTAAGTGAGAACAGGGCCTGCCTCCAGTTCTGCTCCGGAGTTCCTATTCACCAGCAGGAGTGCAAGAGATGGGCAAAACAGCCCTCAGGGGCTGCCTCAGGAGCCCAGCCAAGGCCACTCCCACTGCCCTCTAGAGGTACATCCACTACCTCTGCCACCAACATTAGTGGCAATAATGCCCATCTGGGGACACTGGGGGAACAGAAGTAGCTCCAAGGTACTCCAAGGTAATCTGGAGTGTCAATACAAGACTATAGGATAGAAGCCACAATACCTCAGATCGGTATTTCAAGAAAGGAAAATACACAATTAACATGAAAAAACAAGGGAAGAAAGTGCCCCAAATAAACCTCGATACCACTGTAATAGAATCCATTGACAACACAGTTGATGCAATGTCAGAGAAAGAATTCAGAATGTACATAATTAAAATGATGAGCAAATTAAAGAATGACATAAGTGAGCAATTACAGGCAAAAATCGATCAATCCAACAAAGAAATAGGAGAGCAAATAAAAGCAACCATTGATCATTCTAACAAAGAGATAAGAGAGCAATTACAAGTAGCTAAAGATTACTTTAAGAGCTAGAGATCATGAAAAATAAAATGAATCAGAAATTCTTGAAATGAAGGAAACAATAAACCAAATTAAAAACTCAATAGAAAGCATCACCAGCAGACTAGATCATCTGGAAGACAGAACCTCGGATAATGAAGACAAGATATACAATCTTGAAAATAAACTTTACCATACAGTGAAGATGGTGAAAACTCATGAACAGAACATACAAGAAATATGGGACAGCATCCAAAGACCAAAGCTAAGATTTATTGGGATAGAAGAAGGCACAGAATTTCAAGCCAAAGGAATGCACAATCTCTTCAATGAAATAATATCAGAAAATTTCCCAAATATGAAAAATGAAATAGAAAATCAAATACAAGAGGCTTACAGAACACCAAATGTACAAAATTTCAACAGATCTATACCAAGTCACATTATAAGGAAAATGCCCAACATACAGAATAAGGATAGAATTTTAAAGGCCGCAAGAGAGAGAAACCAGATTACATATAAGGGGAGACTAATTTGTATCTCAGCAGATTTTTCAACCCAGACCCTAAAAGCCAGGAGATCATGGAATAACATATTCCAAGCCCTGAAAGACAATGGATGCCAACCAAGAATCCTATATCCAGCAAAATTGAGCTTCAGATTTGATGACAAAATAAAAACTTTCCATGATAAACAAAAGTTAAAAGAATTTACAGCAAGAAAGCCTGCACTACACAGCATTCTTGGCAAAATATTCCATGAGGAGGAAATGATAACCAACAATGAAAATTTACAATGAGAAGAACTACACTAGAGGAAAGACCATTCAAAAGAGAAAACAACTCAAGGTAAAATCCAAAAACAAACCAAAATGACTGAAATTACAAATCATATTTCAATAATAACCCTGAATGTAAATGGCCTAAGTGCACCAATTAAAAGACATAGACTGACAGACTGGATTTAAAAAAAAGACCCAACAACATGCTGTCTTCAAGAGACTCATCTCACAGGAAAAGACATCCACAGACTGAAAGTGAAAGGGTGGGAAAAAACATATCACTCACATGGATACCGCAAACAAGCAGGAATTTCCATCCTCATATCAAATAAAGTGGACTTCAAACCAAAGATGGTGAAAAGAGATAAAGAAGGTCATTTCATACTTCTTAAGGGAATCATACATCAACAAGACATAACAATCATAAATATCTATGCCCCAAATAATAATGGGGCTTCTACATATATCAAACAAATCCTTCTCAAATACAAGAATCAAATAGACCACAACACAACAATACTTGGAGACTTTAAAACAGCTCTGTCACCATTGGATAGATCTTCCAAACAAAAACTTAATAAAGAAACCATAGATCTCAATGAAACTATCAATAATTTAGACTTAACAGACATATATAGAGTGTTCAATCCATCAACGAGTGAATACACTTTTTTCTCAGCAGCACATGAATCCTTTTCCAAAATAAATCATATGTTATGTCACAAAGCCAGTCCTAGCAAATACAAAAAAATAGAGATTCTACCCTGCATCCTATCTGACAACATGGAATAAAATTACAAATCAATGACAGATTAAAAAACAGAAACTACTCCATCACCTGGAAACTAAAAAATATGCTATTGAATAATGCATGGATAACAGAAGACATCAAGGAAGAGATAAAAAAAATTCTTAGAGGCAAATGAGAACTCTGATACAACATATCAAAATCTCTGGGATGCCATGAAGGCAGTGCTAAGAGGAAAGTTCATAGCACTAAACTCATTCATTAGAAGAAGTAAAAGTCAACAAATAAATGAATTCACTCTTCATCTCAAAGCCTTAGAAAAGGAAGAACAAATTAACACCAAAAGAAGTAGAAGACAGGAAATAATCAAAATTAGGGCTGAAATCAATGAAATTGAAACAAAAGAAACAATTCGAAAAAAATGACAAAACAAAAAGCTGGTTCTTTGAAAAAATAAACAAAATTGACAAACCTTTATCCACCCTAATGAAAAGAAGGAGGGAGAAAACCCAAATTACTAAAATTCGTGATGAAAAAGGATATATCACAACATTCACTACTGAAATACAGAGGATAATCAGAAACTATTTTGAAAATTTATACTCCAGTGAAATAGAAAACTTTGAAGACACCGACAAATTTCTAGAGGCATATGACCTACCCAAACTGAACCAAGAGGACATACACAACTTAAACAGATTAATTTCAAGCAAGGAAATTGAAGATGCCATCAAGAGACTGCAAACCAAAAAAAGCCCAGGTCCAGATGGATTCTCAGCTGAGTTCTACAAGACTTTCAAAGAAGAATTAATACCAATACTCCTCAAACTATTTCATGAAATAGAAAAGGAGGGAACCCTTCCAAACTCATTCTGTGGGGCAAGTATCACCCTGATTCCAAAACCAGACAGAGACACATCAAAGAAAGAAAACTTCAGACCAATATCCCTGATGAACATAGATGCAAAAATTCTCAATAAAATTCTGGCAAACGGCATACAAAAACATATCAAAAAAATAGTGCACCATGATCAAGTGGGGTTCATTCCAGGGATGCAAGATTGGTTCAACATACCGAAATCAATTAATGTAATACATCACATCAATAGACTTAAAGATAAGAGTCATATGATTTTATCAATCCATGTAGAAAAGGCATTTGACAAAATACACCCTTTTATGCTCAAAACACTAGAAAACTTGGGATAGTGGGAACATACCTCAACTTTGTAAAAGCTATCTATGCTAAACCCAAGGCCAACATCATCCTAAACGGAGAAAAATTGGAATCTTTCCCTCTGAAAACAGGAACTAGACAGGGATGCCCTCTCTCACCACTGCTATTCAACATAGTCCTTGAAACACTAGCCAGAGCAATTAGACGAAAGAAATTAAAGGGATACAAATCGGAAAAGAAGAACTCAAACTATCATTATTTGTAGATGACATGATTCTATACTTAGAGGATCCAAAAAATTCTACCAGAAAACTTTTAGAATTAATAAATGATTTCAGCAAAGTAGCGGGATATAAAATCAACACCCACAAATCAATTGCATTTCTATACATCAGTGATAAACCCTCTGAAAGAGAAATTAGGAAAACTATCCCATTCACAATAGCCTCAAAAAAATAAAAATAAAATACTTGGGAATCAACCTAACAAAAGAGGTGAAAGACCTCTACAATGCAAACTACAAGACACTGAAGAAAGAAATTGAAGAAGACCTTAGAAGATGGAAAAATCTCCCATGCTCCTGGATAGGCAGAATCAATATTGTCAAAATGGCCATACTTCCCAAAGCGATATATAGATTCAATGCAATCCCAATTAAAATCCCAATGTCATTCCTTATAGAAATAGAAAAGGCAATTATGAAATTCATTTGGAAAAATAAGAGACCCAGAATAGCCAAAGCAATCCTTAGCAAGAAGAGTGAAGCAGGAGACATCACAATACCAGACCTTAAATTATACTACAAAGCTTGGTAACAAAATGGCACGGTACTGGCACCAAAATAGACATGTAGACCAATGGTATAGAACAGAAGACACAGAGACAAACCCGCTTAAATACAGTTGTCTTATACTAGACAAAGGAGCCAAACACGTACACTGGAGAAAAGATAGCCTGTTCAACAAATGGTGCTGGGAAAACTGGGAAATCCATATGCAGCAGAATGAACCTAAACCCCTATCTCTCACCATACACAAAATTCAACTCAAAGTGGATCAAGGACTGGGAATCAGACCGGAGACCCAATGCCTAATAGAAGAAAAAATAGGCCCAAATCTTCATCATGTTGGATTAGGACCATACTTCCTTAACAAGACTCCTATAGCACAAGAAGTAAAATCAAGAATCAACAAATGGGATGGATTCAAACTAAAAAGCTTCTTCTCAGCAAAAGAAATAATCAATGAAGTAACAGAGAGCCGACATTCTGGGAACAAATCTTTGCCACACACACATCCGATAGAGCACTCATCTCCAGGATATATAAAGAACTCAAAAAGCTTAACACCAAAAAACTAACAACCCAATCAATAAATGGGCCAAAGAGCTGAACACAAACTTCACAGAAGAAGATATACTATCCATCAACAGACATATGAAAAAATGTTCAACATCTCTAGCAATCAGAGAAATGCAAATCAAAACTACCCTAAGATTTTATCTCACGCCAGTCAGAATAGCAATTATCAAGAATACAAACAACAATAAGTGTTGGCGAGGTTGTGGGGAAAAAGGCACGCTCATACATTGCTGGTGGAACTTCAAACTCCAGTGGTACAACCAATCTGGAAAGCAGTATGGAGATTCCTTAGAAAACTTGGAATGGAACCACCATTTGAGCCTGCTATCCTTCTCCTCGGTCTATACCAGAAGACTTAAAAACAGCGTACTACAGTGCTGCAGCCACTTCAATGTTTATAGCAGCTCAATTCACAATAGCTAAACTGTAGAACCAACCAAGATGCCCTTCGATAGATGAATGGATAAAGAAGCTGTGCTATATATACACAATGGAATATTACTCAGCAATAAAAGAGAATAAAATTATGGCATTTGCAGGTAAATGGATGGAGTTGGAGAATATCATGCTAAGTGAAGTAAGCCAATCTCAGAAAACCAAATGCAGAATGTACTCGTTGATAAGTGGATGCTGATCCATAATGTGGGGAAGGACATGGGAACAATGGAGGAACTCTGTTCACAGGGGTGTAAGAAGGGAGGGGGCATGGGGACAGTAAAGGTGGTGGAATATGATGGTTATCATAGACTTAACTTTATGTATGACTGCATGTATGTTGTGATTCTATATCACTTACAACTAGAGAAATGAAATGTTATCCTCTAAAAATATAATAATAAAAATAAAATTTTAAAATTTGGGAAAAAATTGTTTCAACATGAGAAAGAGGGAAGAGAAAATCTCATTTCCTCCATTATTTTATGAACCAACCTAACTTTCTTTCTTTTCTTTCCTCCTTCCTTCCTTCCTTCCTTCCTTCCTTCCTTCCTTCTTTCTTTCTTTCTTTCTTTCTTTCTTTCTTTCTTTCTTTCTTTCTTTCTTTCTTTCTTTCTTTCTTTCTTTCTTTCTTTCTTTTCTTTATCTTTGTTTTTTACCCCATCCACAGCACAAGGATTCAACTCAGGGCCTCACAAACTTGCAAGGACTCTACCACTAAGCTACATCACCAGCCTCCCATTTTAACATTTTTTTTGTTGCCCAGGCTGGCCTCAAACTTGTGATCCTCTTGTCTCAGCCTCCCAAGTAGCTGAGTTTACAGGTGTGCAACACCCCACCTGGCTATTTTATTAAGCCTCCCAAAAGAGTTTTTTCCCACCATGGATTCAGTGGCAGAGTAGCAATAGATGCATGGCTAGTGATTAATGTCAAAGCTCTTCAGTCTGAGTTACTAGAAAGGAACACTTTGAGAAGATGAAAGGATGCAGTGATGGAGTCCCAAAACAAGGGACTCATCAGACTGCTTCTTTGACTAAAGCAGCCCCAAGGATTCCTGAAGGAGAAAGCTACTCCCCAGGTTCCCAGAATGGAGCTCTGGATCTCACAGCATTCACTCAGGAAAAATTCATGATCCAATGCCAGCCAAGAATCACTGACCACAAACTTGGTGGGGTCATGTGTTCCCAGGAACCAATCGAGATGCTAATACCTCAGTATGAGCATCCTTATCGCCGCCCTCAGAACTGATTTTTGGATTTTACTTTATTCTCTGCTCAGGTCCTGTGCAAACTTTATCTGAACAGATACCCACCCCTGGCCCTGGGTTCCGACTGGCTGCTGGTGGCTTATCTAAAATGACAGAAGGCGTCAATGCCTCAGAGAGTCAAGTGCCTCTTTTCTTTGAAACAAAAACCATCGCTGGTGGGAATTTTTATTCCTCATTGTTCGCAGAGCAGGATAGATATGCACTTCATCTGGGTTCTAATGATCACCATATTGTAATCCTTGTTTGGACAATCAGATATTAAATTTGCCACAAAAGGTCTTGGGTGAACTCTAGGAAAGTGTGTTACACTTAAGATCTGATAAATAAAAAATCTGGACATAGAGAATGGAAAGGATTGTGGTCCCATGATCTTCCTCTTCTTCTTTGAAGAATCCACCAAAGGCCTCATTTGCAGTGGGTTCCACTGTCATTTATGATAGAAGGGATTCTGATATGAGGCCACCTGAGCACGGGACTGCCTTAGCTGTTCACTATCCATGGGGATGTGCAGTTAGCTAAATAATCGCTTTGTGCCACAATTTCCTCATCTGTGTCACGAGCCCACCCATAGATCTGTGACAATGACATGTGACAGAGCACAGGAAACAATGAGCTCACTGCCTGCTGCAGGGACACATCCGTGAAGCCTAGCTGTTATTATCAGGTTTTATTGAACAATTCTGTCCCTACTCTTTGGGGAAACATCTACAACACAAAATTGTATCTAATGCACTTTGATTCTCCGCCCGTGTTGAGTCATTTCTGAATTTTTCAAGCCAGCGAAAGCAAACACAGGCGACACGAAGGGAGATTTTTCTCAGAATCTCTGAATGAAAGGAAGAAACCAGATGTCAGGAACATCTGAGCAGGGGCTGCTATCCTCCCTCTGTCCTCAGCCCAGGGGTTTCTACTCCCAAGGTCATTTCCTACCATATGTCAATGGAACACAGAAAATTCTTTGCTTCTAGTACCTCCCGGGGAAATGATTTAATGCCCAGTCTGTGCCCTAGAAGCATCAGTATTGCTGGTAACTCCTTATAAGCACTGTGCATTCTCAGGACAAGGAATGTTAACCATACCTTAATTTATGTTGTGTATAAAATCACAAACACAGGCATTAAGATCACCAGACACAAAGAGCTCTGTCCTGACTGCAGATCCATCCTCCTCCCACACCTACCCATGACCCCATCTCGCCCACTCCAGACTGGTGTGGCTTGCAGAGGTATGAAGGCGGCTGAGGTGGGGGTGGGGTGGGCAGGGATCCTTTGGGAGAGCTTGCAATTAAAAGCTTAGGTTCTGGAAGGTTCGAGTAATGCCCTGAAAGTCACAGTGAAGGATTTTGAAAAGCAGATTTTTATTACATTTTTAAAATTGTGGCAAAGCCTGCAATCCCAGCAGCTCAGAAGGCTGAGGCAGGAAGATCATGAGTGCAAAGCCAGCCTCAGCAAGGGCAAGGGGCTAAGCAACTCAGTGAGATCTTGTCTCTAAATAAAATACAAAAATAGGGCTGGGGATGTGCTTGAGCGCCCCTGAGTTCAATTCCCTGTACTGCCCCACAAAAAGAAAATTGTGGTAAAATGTGCATCACTATAAAGCTTAGCATTTTAACCACTTTTAAGCCTACAATTTAAGTGTACCTAAGTGGCATTAAGTGTGTTTGCATTATTGTACAAGAATCACTGACTTCATCTCCAGAAAGGCACACTTTGATTGGGGTTGTGGGAGACCGGAATCAAGGATAAAGTTCAGTTTTTTTAAAATGTCCCAAAGCCACAAGATGAATGTCCACGTGACCAGGAGAAACAGATTCAATGGGAAGTCCATGGAAGATCTGGCTCAGCAAAGAGCAAGTCTCCCAGCACAGTGCTAGGAAATGGTGAAAGTGTGATTTCAGTCCTCGGGGTCTTGCAGGTCCTCACCCACCAGGTTCCTGTTAACCTGATTCCTTGGTAGAGCTTTGGTCACTTTGGGCAAACGAAGGGTCAAAATATTGGGTTTTGGGCTGCAGATGTGGCTCAGAGATAGAATGCTTACCCAACGCTTATGGGGTCCATCCCCAGAAACACACACACACACACACAATTAAAAAGAGGCTTTTGCATCAGACTTGTCTCCTCCCTTTCCTTCTTGTTCCTGATCCTAAGGACATACTCTGATCAGTTCAACCCACCCCCTTACTAGGGATTGATCCCACGGGAGCTTTACCACTGAGCTACATCCCTACCTTTTTTAGTTTTTATTTTGAGAAGAGGTCTCACTGAGTTGCCAAGAACCTTGCTAAGTTGCTGAGGCTGGCCTCAAACTTGTGATTCTCCTACCTCAGCCTCCAGAGTCACTAGGATTATGGGTGTGCATCATTGCACGTGGCTCAACTTTTAAGTATTAGGTCATATGGCATTAATTCTTGCTTCAGTTTGTCTGGTGGCTCTAAGCACCTGAAGTCCTTCTCATTCTTAAAGGGAACTCCCAGACTCCACCCAGAACCCTGGTTCTGCCCTGGGGTGGTGCCCTATAAGCTTCTGAACTTCAGAGCTACATAGGTTGGTGCAAAGCCTAACCCTATCACTGTTATGAGACCTTAGGCCAGTCCCGCCTTTGTCCCCATCTATGAAATGGGACAAGAGACCCACATGCTAAAGCAAAAATCATGCATGGTGTCTGTAGTAGGTTCTAGCAAAACACCAGATCCCCTTGCTGAGCTAGCCAGTCAGCTGTAAACGCATTGCTATTCAAAAATTTTTCTTTTTATTTCTTTTTTCTATCTCAAAAAGTATTACTGACTGGATATATTAGACCCACACTATGCATTTTGGAGGCTACAGTGAGGAGAAAAGGCAATGCTTTGATCAAAAGCATGAGAGAAGTATACACACAGAAAAACAGTAGGATCTGGGAGAAGTGGACATGGTGGCACTTGCTTATAGAGTCCCAACTACTCGGGAGCAGGGAGAGTCACTTGAGCCCAGGAGTTTGGAGACATTTTAGCAACATAGCAAGACTATATCTCAAAAAATTAATAAATAAAAGAGAGCGAACAAAACTACTATGTATTGGCCAGCTTTCCACCACTGTAACAAAACACTTGAGATAAACAATTTGAAAGGAAAAAAGGTTTATTTTGGCTCATAGTTTCAGTCCATGTTCACTTGGCCTGGTTGCTTTGGGTCTGTGGTGGCACAGTCCTTCATGACAGGAACATGTGGCCGAGAAAAACTGTTTACCTCATAACAGCCTGGAAACAAAAGAGAAAGAGAAAGGAGGGCATGGAATCCAAACGGTCCCTTCAAGGGCCAGCCTCCAATGACCTAACTTTCTTCCATTAGGCCCCACCTTCTAAAAGTTCCACCCTGACCCAGGAGTACCATCAGCTGGGGAACAAGCCTGCAATACATGGGTCTTTGGGTGATATTTAAAATCCAACCATAACAACTATGCATGAGTGCAGTCAGCTGCTGTGCTTTGAGCACTCACATGAACAGACAGAAGGAAAGGCCTCTGGGCGTCTGCAGAGGGACCTTCCCTTTGGTTTGAGGCAAGGAGATTTCAGGCTGGGGATGCATAGGATTTTAACCATCAGATAGGAACAGCCAAGTGTGAATCTCCAAACCCACAACCTTTCCACCTCTATAAGGTTTCCCCTGCTCTCCTGTGTCCAGCCCCCTGAGACGAAGGGTGGCAGGAATTTCAGGAAAGGTGGAGGGCAGGTCACTTAAGAAGAGAAAGAAACTTCACGGTCTTAGGTAGGATCAGGAAAAGATAATCATGAATGGTAGCTATTTGGATGAAGTACTGGAATGATTTTAACAGAGGTGGACAGGCTGAACTTGAGAAGAATGCAGAGAACTTGTTGAGAACAGACTGCAGCTTCCGACCTGGATCTGGACCACAAGCTCTGTGAAATTACTTGAGTAAGCTCTGTTTAGTCTCCCTGAACCTCAGACTCTTCATCTATAAAACAGAGTTGCAACTTTATGGGATTATTTGAAGATGAAATGAGGTAATGTGCATCTCCATTCCTAACTTAGAGTAAACATTCAATAGATGGCAGTGACTCTCATTTGAGATATATCAGGAGGAAAAAAATAAACTTACTTTCACTCAGTGAATGATGCTGACTTCTTCATGTTCAAGTTACTCATGAAAAATTTAAGGTCAAGGTGGAAAATCAGACCCTGAAGATGGATCTGTCTTTGATCACAAATATGATATATTTTTTAAGGCTATTGATGTTCTTCAGAATTATCATATGCATTATGAGGACCTGACCTTCTCAAGTGGGTTAGACTTAGTAGAAACTATATTCTCTTTCCTCTGGTTTTTCTTTTTGATGTTTTAAGGGGAGAAGATTGCTGCAAGAATTTGTACATGCCCTTTATGTTGCATAGCAGTAGAGAAGACTTACTAAGACCAGATAAATGGGAATTACTAAGTATTGGGAAACTGGGCAGCAGTCTATTAGATGTCCAGATGTTAGAGATCTGCAAGTTTGAGAAACAGTTGTGAAAGTTCATAAAAGACGTATGCAATAATTATATATATATATATATATATATATATATATATATATATATATATATATATATATATATTTAGTGGGACCTTCAGGTGATATCTAAATGACTCTAGTTTTAATCTAAGGATGAAATGGGATTAAATGTCATTTTTTTTTTTGGTTTGTTTGCAAATAACAGGAAACTGAAACCAGGCTGGTTTCTAAGATAAAGTTAGTCAGTGGTAACTTTTTTCTTTAAGTTTTTTTTTTTTTTTTTTGGTGGTGGCTGGGTTACTGGGAATTGAACCCAGGAGCATTCTAGCCTGTAGCTACATCCCCAACCCTTTTTATTTATTTATTTTAAATTTTGAGACAGGGTTTTACTGAGGCTGGCCTTGAACTTGGAATCCTCTTGCCTCAGGTGAGGGTTGATCCAGGATCTCAAAAAGATGTCACCAACAGCCTGGCTTCTCTCCTCTTTTTCTGAGTTCCTGGATCAACCCTTGCCTGAAATCAGTGTCTCTAGAGTTTAAGTTACCAATGAGTTGGCAAGGGATAGTGGTTCATGCCTATAATTACAAGTGGCTTGGGAAGCTACGAATTCCAGAGCATTCAGAGTCATTTTCCATTAATGGAGACCCCAAGGCTGCCTATGGGTTGCTTTGTGGAGCCTGAAGAAATGCCAAAACAGCTTCATACCACACTATCTAGGGCAGAAGAGATGGGCATTCTCGCAGTACTACAAGATAAGGAAGGCTTATTTTTCCCAAAGCCCCAGCATATATCTTCTCCTGGCTTGTTGCCTCTGATTTAATTACTGCCAGTCTCCAATCCTGATGGCTCAGGTGGGGCTCAGGGTGCAGATCAGTGGTAGAACACTTGTCTGGCACGTGGAAAGCCCTGGGTTCCATCTCCAGCACAAGAGAGAAAGAGAAAAAGAGAGAGAGACAGAGGGAGGGAGGGAAGGAAAGAAAAGGATGAGAAAGGAAGGGAAGGGAAAAGAAGAGAAGGAAAAGGAAGGAAGAAAGGAAAACACACACACAGAGATGGCTCAAGAGCACATTAATTGAAACATACTAGGACCACTCCAGGAACTAGGGTGGGTTCAATCTCACCCAAATCGAATGACTTCTGGAAATGTCAGGGCCTGTTACCAAGAAGTGTGTAGATGCTCGGTGCAAATAATCAATGTGCACTGATTGTATCACTTAAGAGTAGTCACCAAATGTATACAATCCATACCTATCGATCTGTACATGAAGATCAACAAAGAGGAAAGCCTGCCTATCGGTTGATTTTTCCTGTTGGTGAAGCAGGATAATCTGCAGGAAGGATTTTGGCAGTTGGTAGTTTTGCATATTGGCTCTGACCTGGAAAGGAAGTGGGTGTGACATTTATAGATAAGTAACTGAAGGCCAAGGTCAAAGCATGGAAGGTTTAATTCCCTAAACAAAGGAGTGTCTGGTGTTTTTTTTTGGACTAGGGATTAAACCCAGGGGTGCTTCACCACTGAGCCATATTCCCAGAACTTTTTTTAAAAAATATTTTATTTAGAGACAGGGTCTCACTGCTCATTGAGTTGCTTAGGGCCTTGCTAAATTGCTGAGGCTGGCTTTCAACTTGCAATCCTCCTGCCTCAGCCTCCCGAGTCCCTGGGATTGCAGGTATATGCCACTGAACCCAGCTCTGGTGCTTTCTCTCTCTCTTTTTTTAATTTTTAAAATTTTTTTTAATTGTCAGTGGACTTTATTTTATTTATTTATATGCAGTGCTGAGAATGGAACCCAGTGCCTCACACATGCTAAGCAAGGGCTCTACCACTGAGCCACAACCCTAGCCCTCTGGTGCTTTCTTGACCTCCCTCCTCTCTGGGGGACATCGTGGACTCTAGCCCAAAAGACTCTGCATTCTTTGGCATCTGTTATTGTTCCACCTATCCCAAAGGACTAGAGTATATTTTTTAAATGTTGAGGTGACTCACATGTGTTTTAAAAGGAAAACCTTGAGCCAGGCGCGGTGGCGCAAGCCTGTAATCCCAGCACTTTGGGAGGCTGAGACAGGAGAATTGCGAGTTCAAAGCCAGCCTCAGCAAGGGGGAGGTGCTAAGCAACTCAGTGAGACCCTGTCTCTACATAAAACACAAAATAGGACTGGGGATGGGGTTCAGTGGTCGAATGCCCCTGAGTTCAATCTCCAGTACCAAAAAAATAAATAAAATAAAATAAAAGGAAAACCTTGCATTTAAGCCTTGACATAGTCTATAGTGACAAGTGAAGGCTCAAAGTTGAAGAAATTCTGTGAGGTGAGCCACAGAAGCTCCCAGATGCAGCCTCAGCTGCTGCATGTCCCCTTCTCAGCCCAAATGGTGACACCCAGAGTGTCTGCTGGGCATCCATCCCAGATAATGGCAGTCAGTGTAAGTGGTTCCTATGATGTAATAGAGCTAAATGAAAGGTTTCCAACTGTCCAACTTTCAATTATACTTTGAAAAAATTCAAGTAATGGAGTTGAAGGTGACCAGAGATCTGTGGGAGGGAAGATATATAATCAGATTTTCCATTGTTTAGAACTGCCCTGGGGGAGGGGTTGTTCATTTATTCAACAAATATTTATTAAGGCCTGATATATGCCAGGTACCGGGATACAGTGATATCACAGACATGTATGACCTGGCCCCATGGAGTTCATGGTCTGGCACAGGGGAGACAGGTAAGAGTCACATGACTATGCAGTTCCACTTATGATAAGTGATGGGAATTACAGGCATGTTTAGACACTGTTAAGAAAGTCCAAGGGGCTGGGGTTGTGGCTCAGTGGTAGAGCACTTGCCCAGCACATGTGAGGCACTAGGTTTGATCCTCAGCACCACGTAAAAATAAATAGATAAAATAAAGATACTGTGTCCATCTACAACTAAAAATAATTTTTAAAAAAGAAAAGAAAGTCCAAGATGAAGCTGGAGGTGTAGCTCAGTGGTAGAGCACTAAGCCTAGTGTGTGTAAGGCCCTGGGTTTGATCTCCAGCAAAGAAAAGAAGGAAGGAAGGAAGGAAAGGAGGAAATCTATCAGGAGTCGCATGGATTACATGTGCAGAGACACTTCCAACACAGAACACCTCATATTGCTGGCTGTAATATAAAAATGCATTTTTTTGTCAGTTTTGTTAAGATGTTTGAATGTCAATGAGGAATAAATTCTCCTATTAGAATTTAAACCTCATTGAAGTATGAAAAGGTGGGACCAGCGGGGACCTTTTAAATGTGATTGGGTCATGAGGATTTTGGCCTCATAAGTAGATTAATACATTCATAGATTAATGCGATAATGGGGTAAATGGATCTCAATAGTAGATCTGTTATAAAAGCCACACTGGCCCTATTTCTTGTATGTCCCCTTTCTCATGAGATGCCCTGTGCTACCCTAGGACTCTGTAGAGAATCCCGGGCAGCAAGAAAGACCTCACCAGATGTAATCCTGCAATTTTGGATCTTCCAGCCTGAATTCAGAACCATGAGCTGAGTAAACCTTTTTTCTTTATAAATTATTCAGTCTCTGGTATTCAGTTATAGTGACAAAAAAACAAACTAAGACAAGGTATAGTTTACATATAATGAAATTTATTGATTTAGATTTCATGATTCAATGATTACTGACAAATGTACAGATTTATGTAACCACCATAATTATGATATAGCACATTTTCCTCACCCCACTAAGTTCCATTCCCAGCAATTCCTTTCCCAGATCTCCTCCCCCAGCAACTACTGATCTGCTTCCCATTACTATGCTTTTTGCCTTTTCTAGAATTTCATATAAATTAAATCCCACAGTATGTAGACTTTTGTCTGAATTGTTTCACTTAATATAATGTTTTGCACTTAATATAATGTTTTTTGAGATTTCTCCACGTCGATGGATATGTAAGGACTCTGTTCCTTTTTGTTGTTGAATGGTACGACTTTGGTGGGATATACCACAATTTGTTCTAAGAGCTCAAATTGATGCACATTTGAGTTCTTTCTGGTTTTTAATTGTCATGAATAAGTTGATATAAATAGTCACCTACAAACCTTTGAGTAGACACATTCATTTCTCTTGGGTAAATGCCTAGGAATGGAGTGGCTGGATCATATGGTACGGTAAGCAGAAATCTAAGAACTCTCAAAGACACTGGGCCTCATATGACTTCCTTCCCTTTGAGTGTGGATGAAACATGTGAACATGATGAGATGTCACTTCCACTGTCATGTTATCTTAGAAGGCAAAAGGCAATTATCCAAGTGGGCCTAATGTAATCATGTGATCCTTTTAAAAGCTGGTAAACAAAAAAGGAAATCAGAGAGATATGAAGCACAGTGGGTGTTTTAGCTCATTTTTTGTTACTATAACAAAGTACCTGAGGCCGAGTACTTTTTAAAGCAAAGAGATTTGCTGGCTCATCATTCTGGTGGTAGAAGGTTCCAAACACTACAGTGCTGACATCTGGTAAGGGCCCCCTTGGCTGCATCAAACATGGCAGAGAATGGAAAAAGAAATGGTCACATGCAGAGAAACTAAAATTCCCAGAGACCAATATTATTTATGAAGGTGGGGTCTCCATGACCTCATTGCCTTCCACTAGGCCCCACTTATTAAAGGTCTCATGATTTATCAACCTTGCCACACTGAGGACAAAGCTTCCAGCACATGAACACTTGGGAGACAAGCTATATCTAAATCATAGCAGGAGAAATGCAATGTGTCCTTTCTGGCTCAAGATGGAAGAGGTCCCTAAGTAGGAGTGCAGATGAGTTTAGAGAAGATAGCAGCCCCAGCTGACAGCCAGCAGGAAATCGGGACCTCAGTCCTACAACTACAAGGACCTGACTTCTACCAACAAACATCAATGAGCCTGGAAGTAGATTTTTATCCCAGAGGCCCCAAAAGAGGATTCAGAGGCCAGCAACTTCATTTCAGTCTTGTGATGCCATGAACAGAAAATCCAGTCACAATGTTCAAGTCTCTGACCTGCAGACCTATGAGTAACAAACCAACACAGTTCTAAGCCACTCGGTTTGTGGTGATTTGCTAGAGCAATAGGTGCTAAGCATCTCAGTGAGACCCTGTCTCTAAATAAAATACAAAATAGGGCTGGGATGTGGCTCCGTGGTCGAGTGTCCCTAAGTTCAATCCTTGGTACCTTTCCCCCCCAAAAGAAAACTAATACAAATATATGTTCATGATCAGCTTCATGAGAAACTGTTACTTTGTCCCCAAAAGTGGTGGTGCCACTTTAGACTTCAACCTGCAATATATGAAGCTCAGTTATTCCAGTTTCTCAGCGACTTTTGCTACTGTAAATTTTTTATAGCTTTTAGCTATTCTTGGGTAGTGGCATTCCTTTGTGGTTTTAATTTGTGTTTCCCTAACTACTCATGATGTTAAGCATCTTACCACATGCCTCTTTATCTTCTTGAGTGGAAAGTCTGTCTGAATCTTTAGACTCTGCTTAAAATATTGGATTATTTGTCTTATTCTTTCAAAGCACTTACAGGGCTGGTGGTAAAGTAAAAGTAACAGAAGGCAGAACTATGAGATAGCTTGACTACATGGTATTGGGGTACAAGAGTTCTTTGCTGAGAGGAATAGGTGGGAATGTCTGCCATCCCTGGTAGCTGAGAGTCTAAGTTTGAATGAGCCATATCCAGGGACTGGTGTTTAAAAGTGTAGGGCATGAGTAGGACAGGACACCAGAAAAAAAAATGTCCTCTGATGTAGCTTAGGGGTAGAGTGCTCGCTTAGTCTGTGTGGCATCCTGGATTTGATCCCCAGCACTGGAAAAAAAAAATACCCCATATAAAGCCAGAACCCCTGAAAGCATATTGGTTTTACAAAGAGAAAAGAGCATCCCAGTAAAATGTTACCAGTAAAATAGGTAAAGATAGAGAAAAGCTCCCCAAGATTTTCCAGCCACTTGCAAACTTGTGAGCTTGATGTTTATGACCCCTACATGGACTCGAAATGAAAACTGATTTTAAAGTGGCTTCATGTCACTTCTCCCCATCCTCCACTCCACCCATCTGGACATTGTATCACAGAGAATTCTCACAAGGTTCCAAGTACATGAATTCACCATAAATAAAAATCACTAAATAAAGAAATGAGGCATGATGAGTAAGAGTGAGCTGAGACAGTGACCTGCTGAGCTAAACCTACAAAGATTGTGAATCCTAGAACGTTTGGGCTCAGAATATTAAATAAGTGTGTTTAATATTGTGTTAGAAATATAATAATGGAATAAAAGCATGACATGGAACAAGACATTCAAAGTTGACAGATTTCCCAGAAAGAAGTGAAAATTCAATTACAGCTAATTTCTTTTTTTTTTTTTAAATATTTTTTGGTTATACATGGATACGGTGTCTTTATTTTGTTTTATTTATTTTTATGTGGTGCGGAGGATCGAACCCAGTGCCTCACACATGCAAGGCAAGTGCTCTGCCAGTGAGCCACAACCTCAGCCCCAGCTAATTTCTTAATATCAAAGAAAAGCCAAACATTAGTAGAAAATATTTTCAAATTACTGATTGAAAATAACCATGAACCCCAAATTATGCCAAATGAAATTGTATTTCAAGAATGAAATCCGAATAAAGACATCGAACTGAAACAGAGAAATTACAGTAAAAAAACAAAACAAAAAAAATCACTATAAATCTTTCTAGGGAACTACTTTAAGGAAAAGGAGTATGATTCCAGAAGGAAGTTCTGAGAAGCAAAAAAGAAATGGTGAGAAATACAAGTAAAACTGGGCCTGAGTTGTCGCTCAGTAGCAGAGTGTGCTTGGCCTGTGCAAAGCCCTGGGTTTGATCCCCATATGTAAAATAATATCTAATCAAAGCCTCAAACTTATCTAAGGTAGACTTATAATTAAAATTCTGGGAAAAATAGACAAAAAAATTGGGATTAACATTTGCTATGATTTTTATAAAATGCATTCATGTATGTGCTGGGCTCTGAGCTGAGATTCATCCAACATTATCTTGCTTAATCCTCCAACCAAACTTTAAGAAGATGCTGTTGCTGAGTGTGGTAGTGCACCCTGTAATCCCAGAGACCCAGGAGGCTGAGGTAGGAGGATGGCAAGTTCAAGGCTAGCCTCAGCAAGTTAGTGAGAACTTGTTTCAAAATAAAATAAAAAGGGGTGGGGATATAGATCAGTAGTGCCCTGAGTTCAATCTCCAGGACTGAAAAAAAGGTGCTATTATTATTCCTTTTTTTTTTTTTTTTGGTACTGGGGATTGAACTCACTGAGCCACATCCCCAGGCCTATTTTGTGTGTGTTTTTTTTATTTCCTATTTTGTGTTTTATTTAGAGACAGGATCTCACTGAGTTGCTAAGTGCTTCGCCATTGCTGAGGTTGGCTTTGAACTCGCGATTCTCCTGTCTCAGCCTCCCAAAGTGCTGGGATTGCAGGCGTGCATCACTGCACCTGGCTTATTCCCATTTTTGAAATGAGAAAATAGCCAGGAAGTAACAACTGGGATTTTTTAAAAAGCCAGATCTATCTGCTATTACTTGTGATATTTATCATGGAAAATAGTAGGCAAGTGAGGGCTGGGCATGCAGCTCAGTGGTTGAGCTTGTGCTTAGCATGCCAGAGGCCCCAGGTTCAATCTCCAGCATGGGCAGGGGGTGTCAGGCAAATGTAAAGATAGTTTAGGCAAGTATGAAGCCAAAAACTCCTCCAAGCCATTACAGTCATGGGTATAAATACACACACAACTTTTTAAAATAATTTTTGAGTTGTAGATGGGCACAATACCTTTATTTTATCTATTTATTATTATTATTTTAAAAATATTTTTTAGTTGTTGATGGATCTTTATTTATTTTATTTATTTATATGTGGTGCTGAGAATCGAACCCAGTGCCTCACCCATGCTATTCAAGTGCTCTACCACCAAGCCACAACCTCAGCCCTATTTATTATTTTTATGTGGTTCTGAAGATCGAACCAGGTTCCTCACAAATGCTAGGCAAGCACTCTACCACTGAGCTACAGCCCCAGCCCCTGAACACACAATTTAAAAGACAAGAATCATGACTACCTACTTCTTTGAATCTCACTTAATATTATCAGTGATACAATATTCTGAATATAATCATTTTGCTGTTAATTATTCTTTAGACTTTTTAAATAATTGCTTTGGTTAGTATTTTTGTTAACTTTCTTACTCTCATTCTTCGGCCTTCCGCATTATTTTTAGAAATATGTTCATTTTTTAGAAGCAAAAATGATCTATTTAATATTGTTTTCCATTTTCTCAAACTTGAAATGTATCAGGAGAGGATGCTGGATGTCTGTTTGATTTGCTGGTTATACTTATTTTTGTTTGCGAGATCTTCATTTGCAAATAAACATCTGTGTCACATCTTTACAAAAGTATCTCTTCAAAGCAGATTTGGGATATGAAATGAGAATTTTCAAAACATAAATTAGATGGTTCTTGACTGAAACTTCTTGCTTTATGCAAAGATTTTCCTGTATGTTCTCTTTTGCATAAAGTGTGTCCCTAGAATATGGAAATGTCACTTGCTTTATGAAAATCAAATGCATATGAAGCTTTACAGCAGTGCATTTATGGCTTTTAAAAAGATGCATGTATTTATTCATAGATATTTCAGTCTTAACCCATAGATTGATTAATATCATGATATCACTGTAATGTGTGTAGCAAAATCTCATTAATCCAAGCCAGGGACTGACTTTAACTTTTAATAGATAGAGAAAATACAATTAATCACAAAAAGAAAACAATATGGGCACGTGTGTGTTTGTTCTCAATCTTGTGCCTTGATTACAAGTTCATTAACTTGTTTCATTTTACCTTTTAGACCTATTTTTGGTTTGATGAGTATAAACTGTCCTTACCTTAAAGTAACAGGCTGGCATACAAACATTTAAATTTTTAATAAGTATGGATAGACTCATTCACACTTCCCCCTTTTTCTCACCCAAACCTTCTCCAGATACAATGAGTAAAATTTGGTAGTGATGTGTTCCACATAGGCTGATGGTGCAAGGTTGTATTCGAAACAAGTTTTGCATTTCTGTACACGACATTGCCCACAGTTAAATATTATTCCCAGGGCATGTCCCCTCTGTTTCACATATGTAGGCCTCTTCTTGCTCTTATCTGGGGCCTGCTGGTGCTCAATCTGGGCAAAATAACTTTCAAATAGTAATTTAAGCACAATAAAGGAAATATTTTGGAGGGAATAATGAAATTCATTCTAAAGCCAAGTACAAACTCGCTTGGTGGGGAGAGGCGAGCGATGCAGTCCCCCAATTCTGCGATGCCCACCGACCCCACCCTGGTTCACGCGATTCTTTCCCAAAAGTCGCTGCATTCTTATTTTGCCCAATCATCCTGGTGAACTCCCTAATCTGTGATTTCAAACAGGCATCCATTGACATTCTTCTTGGCGAGCCTACCGCTGGGTCGCTGTTGTCAGGGTAACAGCGTGTCTGGAGGGAGAACGATCTCTCCAGAGTTTCCAAGGAAACCACTCCTGGCTTAAGCAGGTGCAGCCAGCCGCGTCTCTAGGAACAGCCCTGGGGCGGGGCGGGCTGGGGTGGGGACCCTGCCTGACCGTGGGGCGTGGCCGTAGGTTGCAGCGCACGCGGATGAGTCTGTTAAATATATATTTGTTATAAAACACTACTTTCAGCGGAATGTTTTGCTTTGATAGTCTACTTTCAAAAGAGAACCACTAATTCCTTCCGGCTTGATAATATCCAGTCTCTCCTGAGGAGCTTCCTGAGCTTTGGATATGGTCCAGGCCAATGAGGAACCGCAACGGAACCCCCCAAAACAGTAAGGTTCTGTTAGCCAGAGTCCTAGGGACAGATGCAAGCGTTGATTGATATGCGCCACTAAAACACGAGGGTTGAGCGTTTGCGCTTTGCGTAGTGCCCAGCGTATCTCACAGATGCCCGAGAGATCAAATAGAATGAGGTTAACCGTTGTTGCGTAAATTTCTTTTATATTTGAGATGCGGGTTAACCAGAAAGGTACCGGCCTCTTGTTTTGTTTCAGAAATCCTGTTGCGAAAAGGATTTTTGCTTAGAGGAACGAACAGAGGTTTCTGGAAATTTCTTAGATCAAAGCTGTTGTTTGAATCCTTTGCTGATCGGTCCCTGCCTCGTCCTAACTGCGGCATCGCTGAGGCCGAGCGAGGCAGGGTGACTGCGGTGGAACTCACTCAGACTCGGTCCCCCGCCTGTCATCTTTGTGTCTTTTTATGGGGGAGGGGCGGACTGTCTGACACAGTTATTAAACCTGGCAGCTGCGTTGGCGGCACTGAGGAGCATTTCGAGTGTGCTCGCAGAAAATAAGGGGCTTCCAGCTGGCCGCCTGCTTGTCATTTCTGGCTGCCTGAAAGGCGTGCAGAGCGCCTTCTCGTCTTTCTAATTACAGTGGCCAGGGGAGTGCGCGCACTTCGGAAACCTTTGGAAATGTGAGTATCGGTGACCTCAGCCTGCTGGCAGATCGCTCGGCTCCTAAAGCTTCCAGCTTAGCGATCTGAACGCAAAGACAGCCGCAAGAGAGCAGGCGCGGAGGACCGGGCTGCGGGAGGGTCTGCGACGCACGTCGCCACGCCTTGTCTGGAGGTGGCGCGTGCTGGCGCGGCAAGCAGGCTACTACCCTGGCGGCGGCAAGAGGGGGCTTGAGAGTCGGGTATTTCGCTCATCGCTTGGGAACGGGTCTTGTGTTTTGTGGACGAACCAAAAAAAAGAACCTTGAGCCGAGGCAGCCGGTGTAGACGGCCCCGTCCAGCCTCATTTCCTCGGATCGTTTTGAGAAAGGGGACAAGCTGCATCTCCTGGTTGGCTCCAGACAATGAGATGAGGCTAATGTTTTCCCGCCCATAGGGACTTTTGAGCGCTACACAGTGACGGTGCAGACCCCTCCTGCAACTATCCGGGCGTGGCAGCCCTGGGGTGGGCGGCGCGCAAGGCTGCGTCTGGGTCCCGCGGGCGGCGAGTCTGGCTTGCGCGGGGATCTTGGCGCCTCTGGGATTTCAGAGCCCCGCGGGCTTCAGGCTCTCGCCACGCCCCGAGCGCGCTCCTTCTCTGCGCTCCTGAGCACATTGTGTTTGTTCTTACAGGGCAGACATTTCTGGACACTAGGCATTTGAAAGAAAAATGTTAATTTCCTCCTTTCTCCCCAACTTATGAGTGTGAAGGTTTTTTTTCTTCTTCTTCTTCTTTCTTTTTTCTTTACTATCGATGGTTATTGGGAATCTCGAAGTTCTACTTGGTTTTTCTATTTAATTCAGGACAGGATTCCTAACTTGACAGAGCCAGGGTCATACAAGGTCTCTCTGTGGTTTGTACATTTCTTAAAGAACTGTAGCTTTTCCTTAGGGGTTCCAAGGAGAGGTTAACAGAACGTGACTCGAAAATGCTGTGTTCAGTGTTTGGTGTGCATTTCCATATCGATCTGGTGCAGGCCTAGATGTATGATGTACAAAGACACAGCTCTGATTCACAGCCTAACTCCCGCTGTCTCGGTGCCGACTTCTTGATGTTGGTTTCTGGTGTCTGATCTACCGGATCAAGGTCTCATAGCTGTGAAAGACGTCATCTTCCCTAAAGGGCTTGGCAGCGCCAGAATTCATCCAATGTGGGGAATGTGGGCAAGGAACTACAGACAAACTGCTTGAACTTTTCAGGTCTCAGTTTCCTCATCCATAAAACAGGCACAACAAATTAACATCTACCAAAGCAGTATCTAACTAGCCTAAGAAGCTAAGATTTTGCTGGTCTTCCAATTCAGTCTCTCACTAAGCTGCTTTTCTGTTAACTTGACATTTGAGAATTGGTTTAATGAGAGCTTGTGGGGAAGAAAGGAAAAATTATGAAATGAATAAATTTTTTTAAAACCTCAGAAAAACAGTCATCACATGTAACTTAGGAACTGCCTAAAAACAGACTACTCAATTGATTGTAAATGACTTACTGTATGGATAAAAAAAAACTAAACTATTATGAACATACATATAGCCCTTTTAATTTTACATACCCCTGGCCCCAAAATGAAGCTTTGTGCTTAAATTTGCCCCAAATCATGATTATCCATCCTGGAGTGTGACTTCTCAGATTTTTGCAAATGAGTTCTTTGTGAATAAAAAAAAAAAAAAAAGACTGTGATTGAGTAAAAATATTGTGAAACAAATTAAAGTGATTCTGAGATATTAAGCATGACATTATATAGGACCAGAAATAAGTACATCTGTTGAATTCTCTAGTAAAATAATGGTTAGGGTAACTTTGGGTTCAGAATGGGGCAACCACAATAGTGAAGCAGAAAGAGGAGAAACGAAAAAATCAGAGGCTGTTTTAGAAAGAGAAGAAGGGGCAATTTAGTGTCCAATATGCGAGATGCTAATTGAGGGTAGAGTAAGACTTTGATTTTCTATAATGAGGAACTTCTAAAATGGTGAAATGGGCCACTAAGGAACTGCAAGAAGAAAACAGTTTGTCACCTGCCTTCATGGCCTTAACTCAGCCATTCTTGACCCTGCTGCTGCAGGATAGAATGACCTGGGAACCAGGCTCAGATTCTGATTAATGGCCCTGAGCTGGGGAAGGATGTTTTCTCAGAGACAAAATGCTAGGTGGAGAGACATTGGTCTCTCCCTTCGATGGCAAAGTCTGCCACTTCGGGCCAGGCAGGGAGTCCTGAGGCCCAAGAGGAGCTGGGTCCTGGTGAAGGTCAGCCAGGTCTTCTGATTTATTGGGAGAATCTGGGAATCTAGCTTTTTGTTTATTAATAGGAAATCTCCAGATCGTTAAAGGTTGGCAACTCATTAAAAGTAAGAACATTTAAAAGCGTATCATGTTTGCCAGACCGAATACTCCGGTCGAGGCCCATTCACGGCCTAGACTGGGCAGCTGCAGCCAGTCATTTGCCTTTTGGGGGACAGAGGAGAGGCACAAATAGAGGCTGAACAAGCTGTCCTCCCAGGACCTCTTGTAGCTTCCATCAAGTAAGCTTCTGTCCTCTTTTTAACATGAGGAAATGTTTCTTGGCCACAGTCTTTCTGAAGACGATGTCTTCATTGCCTGAGTTCCAAGTCCTCCATGGGACGCTCTGGACTATTGGAATAGAGGAATATTCTCTTTTCCCCTGGCTGCAAATGGGAGGTTGGTCTCGAGATCAACCACACCTGCCTCCTTCCCTATCTCTACCCCTCAGAGTTCCCTTGCTGCCTACACAGTAGTAGAGATGGGGTGGATGGGAATTGGGAGGCCTGAGGACTGTCCTAAAGCTGTCTCTGTGGCCTGCCACTTGGATTGGAGAGGTGGGGGCACGAGGGCATGGATCATCCATGCATAAAAGCAGCACTAGTGGTAAAGTCTGAGCCTTACAAATGAGCTTCCAAAATTCCCAATTCCCACATCCTTTAAATTTCCTTCCAATCTTCGCTAAGACCCAGAAGCAATAGGATGTCTTCGTTAGCAAAGAAGCAGCATCTGATACCACTCCTCACAGACAAGAGCATCTTTGCCAAATGTAGGAGCAATTCAGGAGGCCTAGAAATGGGACTACGCTGGCTTCTCCCTGTGTCTGCCCTCTACGTTTGGGTTCTTGTATTTTGGTTTGGTTTTATATTGTTTGTTTTGAAACATAATAACTGTACATGTTTATGGTGTTTATTGAGTATCACTTCATTGTTTTGTTTGTTGTTGTTGTTTGGTGCCAGGGGTTCTTAGCTACTAGGCCACATCCCCAGCCTTTTTTATTTTTTTATTATGAGACAGAGTCTCACAAAGTTGCTTAGGCTCTCAATAGGTTGCTGAAGCTTGCCTTGAACTTGCCATCCTCCTGCCTCAGCCTCCTGGGCTGCTGGGTTTAAGGTGTGCACCGCCGTGCCCAGCTCTTTCAGCATTTAAAAATCAGAATCGTTGTCTCCACCCCCCCACCCCACCCCCGTGAGATATTTGAGTTCTTTGTGTATTCTGAGTATCAACACCTTGTCAGATGTACAGTTTGCAAATAATTTCTTCCTTTCTATAGGTTGCTTCCACTCTGTTGGTTGTCTCCTTTCATGTATAGCTTTTCAGTTTGATATAATTCCATTTTGTCTATTTTGGGTTTTTTTTTCCCCAGTACTTCTGAGGTCCGATCTCCCCCCCCCAAAAAAAATCCTTGTCCAAACTAATGTCATGAAACAGTTCCTCTTTTTTCTTCTAGCATTTTCATATTTGTGTCTTACAGTTAAGTCTTTAGTCTATCTTGTGTGTGTGTGTGTCTGTGTGTGTGTGTGTGTGTGTGTGTGTGTATGTGTTGCTGAGGATCAAACTCAGGGCCTTGTACTGGGAAAGTATGCTACCACTGAGCCACACCCCTACTCCTTGAGTCCACTTTGAATTGATTTTTGTAACTGGCGAGATGTAGAGTTCTGTATCTGCTTGCATGTAGATAGGCAGTGGTCTTAGCATCGTTTATTGAAGAGACCTTTTCCCAATATGTATCTTGGCATCTTTGTTGAAAAGGTGTTGAATTTGTCATATTTTGCTTGGATACTGGAAGAAAATGTTGAGACAATGTTGGGGAATGGTTTGGACGCTGGCAGGCACAACGCCTGCCTCTCTCTGACAGTGGCCCCTACTGGAGTACTAAGACCAGGGTGGTACCTCCCTCCCTTCCCAAGGACAATGCACTGAGAGCCTTCACTGAGAGACCTGTGTGTGCAGGGTCAGAGCTCAGTGCAGAGCAGATGAGCCCTTATCCAGGCTGATGCACAAAAGCTGGCTTTGTTGGAAACAGCTCTGTTCAGCAACGCTGTGCCATACAGACGTGAAGTTGGCATTCTCATAGTTTCCCATTTTCCCTCTCCACAGGCTCTGGAGCAGGCAAAATCAAAGTGAGGATGAACAGGTGCCTGCCTTCCCTTCAGAGGCCAGGAAAACCCTCCCAAAGCCACGGTCTTGCTGTCTAAGTCCTTTTGAAAGTTGAAAATGCAGGTGTAAGACTCGAGGACTTCATTCTAGTTGAGAAATGAGTGAGAATTTTGAAGTTAGAATGTGGACAGGCCCAGGGAAAAGGGAAGGAAATAGGATCCAGGTGTTTGGATTCTACTTGCCAAAATGCAGGAAAATGTTGCTCACAGGGACAGAAGCCACCTCGGCCCTGATGTTGAGCTGCCAAGGCCATAGGGTGGGGTTAGCATGCCCTAACCTGGCATCATCTTCCTCTCTTAGTGGCTGCATGAGAAAAGTGGTTGACTTTTTTTTTTTTGGTGCCAGGGGAACTCAATCACTGAGCCACATCCCAGCGCTATTTTGTGTTTTATAGAGAGACAGGGTCTCACTGAGTTGCTTAGTGCCTCACCATTGCTGAAGCTGGCTTTGAACTCACAAATCTTCTGACCCAGCCTCCCAAGCTGCTGGGATTACAAGTGTACACCACTGCACCTGGCAACTCTTTTAAATTTTTTTTTTTTTAGAATTTAACATTTATTTATTTATTTATTTATTTATTTATTTATTTATTTATTTTGTGTGGTGCTGAGGAATGAACCCAGTGCCTCACCCATGCTAGGTAAACGCTCTACTACTAAGCCACAACCCCAGCCCAGTGATTGAGTCTTTTCCTGGAATTGTGGAATAGCACGGTCCACCCTGTCAATTTCTGCAACCAGCTGGGACCAGCTCCCAAAACTAGGGGCAGTATGATTAGTAGGTGCTGTGAGGCCTGTTCGGTGGTCTGACAGGACCTCACTTCAATCTGTGGAGCAGCCTCACATATCAAAACATTGCTTCGTACCCCATTAATATGCTCAATTTTTATGTATCCATTTAAAAATAAATTTAATCGACATTTTCTTAAAAATCCTGTCTCCTTTTCATTTCCTATCAGAATTGTATAGCTGACTCTCTGTTGGCATCTTTCGCCCACTTTCTGCCTTCCTCCTATTTGAGGAAACTTCTCTGACAATACCTTGCTTTCCTGGTATGGTAGTATACATTTTTAAGAATCCCATCACTATTATTGTAATGTGGTTTGAGGAGACAGAGAAGAAAAGCTTAAGTTTTCAGTTTACCCTGTTGACCCAGAACCACTAATAAGCTCTTACTGCGTTTGTGTGTGTGTGTGTGTGTGTGTGTGTGTGTCTCAGAGGGGAGAGGGTGCTGAAAATTGAACCTAGAACCTCATGCATGCCTAGCAAGCGCTGTACCTGCTGACCCACATTCTCAGCCCTCCCATTTAAAAATGTAACAAATAGTTGGTTGAAGTGTTTTCCCATCTCTAATATGAAACAAAAGTTCATCAGAGCTTTTTTTAAAAAAAGAATTAAAAAACACTCGACTAAATCTGTGAGAAAACCAGCTTCCAAGATGACTTGTCAACATGCTGAGTGATCTGCCGTCGGCCTCACACTGGCGCCAATCTATCTGGAGAATTAGTAGTAGCTGTGAATATAATAGTGTAATAAGTTATCCTAAAAAAAGTTATGCCTACTCATTATTGCTACAAGAGATGAGCTCTGTGAGGCTCAGCACTTCAATACCTAGGATCATTCATTTCTACTCTTCTATTATTCTTCTTGCACATTTTCCCACATTACTTTCAGCTATTTTAAGTTAAAATTATTACTTCACTATGCTTTTTAGCTTGGCAATGCATAACATTTCCATTGTTATATCTCTTATTTTACAACTTTCACCAACTGCTTTGTGCAATTTTTAGAAGATGAATTGGCTACCATCTTCACACAGTGGTTGCAAAACATCTTTTCATAAACCTTTAGCATGAACTGCTCCCCTGAAATTTTTCTCCCCATGCTCTCCTTCTCCCCTCCTTAATTCCTTGGAGTTAGTCTTTATTAAACACCATCAGAGGGGTAGGCTGATTCACAAAGTAAGCATTTCTGAGATAGTCATAGCAAAAATCACTCATCTCTTCAGCTTCCCCAAAGGAAAATAAATGAGTCTTATGAGTTACTATTAGGACTTTGAGAAGATAATTGTTTTCTAAGCTTCATTTGTGAAAAGGAGAGGGGAGGGCTGGGGGCTAGCTCTTAGCCTCATAAACAATAAGGACTTCATTTTTTTGTTCTTGCATTCACATTAGTTTCCCTAGGAAGGAGAGGAGCTGGCCTGTGCAAATTAACTCTTCATTGGTGGAGCTCTTTGGACACCCCTTTACCACCCACTCTTCAGTATTCTGAGTAACAAAGATTTGGTTGTTTTTTGAACTAAAATAGCTGCTTTGTTCTCAAAACTCAATATGAAATTTTGAAATGGGAATTGTATTCCTTCCTTTATACAGAAACACTTTGCAAGCAAATGTTTATAACCAACCCCCTACAGCTTTTATAAGCCTAGAGATGGATCAGAGATACACCTAGGCTTCATGCCAAAAAGGAACTAACATGAATTTGAACCAGCGCAGTATATGGCAGGCATTATCCTCGTCTCTGCGCATGCACGCTCCCATGCAGTCCAAAAAGGAATCCCACGACAAAGTATCATCCTTATTTTAGAGGTAGAAAACAGGCCCAGGGAGGTGGAATATGTTCTCCAAGGTCACCACCTAATAAGAAGTGGGCACTGAGGTTTGACTCACACCTGCCTGACTTTAGTCATTGCTTTCCCCCATATACTCTACACACAATATGAAGCACAGCAGAATGTCTTGGAATATTTTGTCCCCCATGTAGGCTTTCATTAGAGTTCTCTGCTTAGGGAACTTCTAAGAACTGTCACAGACAAACTAATGTACTTCTTCATTTCCACGTGAAAGCATTAGTAAGGGTTGTTTCATAGGCCACCAACGAAAATGCACTATTATCTTTGGTGGTTGACTATTGTTAGGGAATGAAATTGGAAAAAACAGCATGCCTATAATCCCAGCAGCTCAGGAGGCTGAGGCAGGAGGATCATGAGTTCAAAGCCAGCCTCAGCAACAGCGAGGCACTAAGCAACTCAGTGAGACCCTGTCTCTAAATAAAATACAAAATAGGACTGGAGATGTGGCTCAGTGGTCGAGTGTCCCTGAGTTCAATCCCCAGTACCCAAAACACACAAATGAAATTGGAAAAAACAGATAAGGCAAGGCTGGAAAAAACAAGTACTTAAGAAAACTTGGTCAGACTCTGATCATGAATAAGTCTTATGAAGCTGAAAGGTCTTAAATGAAATTCATGGGCACATTCTCTCTCAGCGGGACAAGCTCAGCCAACTTACTCCTAGGAGAAGCTGTTTGCTGTCTACATTATTGCCAAATTCCTAAACCTGTGAGGGCAAGGACCCTCGTTTTAACTCTTTATTCTGGCACTTAGTTACTTAGCTTACTGCTTGGCATATAGTATATGTTCAGTAAATATTGGTTTGAATGAGAGTTCCAGAGAAATAAAACCAACAGATTTATACAGATAGAAATGATATAGATATGTGCTATAGTGTGCCTCTGAAGTGTCTCCCAAGACTCATGTATTCAGGGCATAGCTGCACTATTGGGAGGTGGTGAAACCTTTAAGAGGCAGGGTTTAGTGGGAGAGAGTTAGGTCATTGGGGGCCATGTCCTTGAAAAGGGAGTTGGGACTAAAGCCCTTTTGAAAAGGAGATAAAAACAATCAAAAATCTTCCCATTACCCTGCTTCCCAGCCTCCCTAATTCTCTCTCTGGAGGTAACCAATATTTCCAGCGCTACATGTACCTTCCCTGAAATGTCCTTGTGTATTCACAGACTGCTAGTAGACTCTAAGTTATAGTACGCGTCAACTTGTTTTTCTTTCCAACACTCTATTTTCTCTTTTTCCTTCTCCATAACTTAGTCATAGTACAAGTCTTGAATACATTACTATTATATTCTTAGGACTATGTAAATATTGTCACTACTGAGTCAAGTAGTGTACTATTATTGTTTCCTTTTTTAAAATTTCTTTTGTAGTTGTAGATGGACAGCATGCCTTTATTTTATTTGTTTATTTTTATGTGGTGCTGAGGATCGAACCCAGAGCCTCACATGTGTGAGGCAAGTGCTTTGCCACTGAGCCACAGCCTCAGCCCTAATTGTTTCCTTTTATAGACTGAATTTTTTGTGCCCAGAGCTAATAACTACTTCATTTGTTTTCACTAGATTTTATAGGGGCTTACTGTGAATATTCTTATCAAATGCACCAACAGATATGACACATCATTATTAGTATTTTTTTCATTCAGAAAGTTCCAAATATTTTATTTGTTCTATTTCTCCACACTCTTCTGAGCCTTTCCTCTGTTTTTTTAAAATATGGACTATTTTATTTCTTTAAAAACATCCAATGCAAACATGGCATTACATTTTTCTTAATTTTTTATTTGTTTTAATTAGTTATACGTGACAGTAGAATTCATTTATGCACTTTGATATACATAGATGGGGTATAATTTTTTTTTTTGGTACCAGGGATTGAACTCAGGGGTATTTGATCACTGAGCCACATCCCCAGCCCTATTTTGTGTTTTGTTTAGAGACAGGGTTTCACTGAGTTGCTTAGCGCCTCACCATTGCTGAGGCTGGCTTTGAACTCGTGATTCTCCTGTCTCAGCCTCCCAAAGTGCTGGGATTACAGGCATGCGCCACCGCACCTGGCTGGGGTATAATTTCTTATTTTTCTGATAGTACATGTTGTAGAATAACATTGGTCATGCAGTCATATATATACATAAAGTAATAATGTCTGTTTCATTCTATTATCCTTTTATCCCCATATCCTACCCCCTTCTCTCCCTTCACTCTCCTCTACCTAATCTAAGGTAACTATTCTTCCCTAGTGGCCCCCCCTTATTGTGAATAAGCATCCACATATTAGAGAAAACATTTGGCTTTTGGTGTTGGGGGATTGGCTCACTTTGCTTAGCATGATATTCTCCAACTCCATCCATTTACCAGCAAATGCCATAATTTCCTTCTTCTTTAAAGCTGAGTAATATTCCATTGAATATACATACCACATTTTCTTTATTCAATTTGGACAACAGCCCCAGGGTGTTATTTTGCTTTCATTATCCTCCCATGTTAGATTATCTTTTCCTGAATCCCATATCTTTCCCTTTCCTGTTTTGTGTTTTTCCTGAAATATATACTCTAATAGTTTCTTCTGTCCTTCCTTTTTTCCTTTTCTTTTTTCTTAAGAGCTAAGAATTAGAGCACTTGCCTAGCATGTGCAATGATGCCCTGGGTTTAATTCCTAGTGTTTCTCTCCCTCTCTCTCCCTCTCTCTCTCTGTCTCTCTCTCTCTCTCTCTCACACACACACACACACAGAGTTCTTAATTCATGGATATAGTATCTTTTTTTTTGCTTTGAAGATATTAAATATGCAGAACTTTAAAAAAAACTTTTCTTCTACTCCTTTTATTGTTTCTGTATCTTCTGAGTTCCTTTATTCTGTTTGTGTTGTTATTCAATGTTTTCTATTCTCACATATCTGAAGATCTTGACTATCTACTTACGCTTAAAGGTAAGGTGCTAAAACATTTGACTGGAGTTTCATAGACTTTTGATTGACAACTGGTAGACCTTCATAAGGTGATTTGTCAGTAAGCCAGGATTGCTTTGGGTGACCTCAAAAGGCAGTGTTGGGTCCATTTAATTTCTTCTAAACCTCCTAATACTGGGAGTGTAGCTCAGCAATAGAACAATTGTCTAACATGTAAGAGGTCTTGGTTTGATTCCTAGCACTGAAATAAAAAACTTTTGCCTTTAAGAAGCCTCGTAAGGATATTTCTGGTGGAGTGCCCACCATGCAGTGTACAGACTTCACTCTATTATTTTTTATATTATTTATCTACTATTTTGTTTTTGGGGACCAAACCCAGGGTGTCGCACCCACTGAACAAGTGCTTTGCCACTGAGCGTGCCTAGCTTAGACTCTACTTTGATCTCCAGTTTGCAATTTAGTATGCTTCCACTCCTCAGGGGTCTGTCTGGAGACATCAGATTCAATTTCTTCTCTGCAGGCGAGGCTGTTCATTTTTCAACATTTTACTTTATCCTGGGGCTGTGTATGGTAAAACCAGTCATATCGTGATATCAAGAATATGAACTCTGGCCGAGTGCAGTGGCGCACATCTGTACAGAAAGACTGAGCTGGGCGCAGTGGCACAAGCCTGTAATCCCAGCACTTTGGAAGGCTGAGACAGAAGGATTGCGAGTTCAAAGCCAGCCTCAGCAACGGCAAGGCGCTAAGCAACTCAGTGAGACCCTGTCTCTAAATAAAACACAAAAGAGGGCTGGGGATGTGGCTCAGTGGTCCAGTGCCCCTGAGTTCAATACCTGGTACCAAAAAAAAAAAGACTCTGCAGCCGGAATGTTCAGGTCCAAGTTTAAGTTCCATTGGTTGCTAGGGGTATCACTTTGATCAAGTTCCCTGACCCCTGCAGTTGGTGACAGCTTGCTCAAGGTGAATAGCACTACGTCCAGAGAGTTGCAGAGCACTTTTGGATTTTCTTTCTTTCTATCCTGCACTGTCAATTTTTGTACTTTAAGAATGCTTTCTTTTATAACACAGCTAAACCAATGAAAGCACAAATGAGTGAAATGGCACACATGATCTTGCTGCAGTGATGGTATGGAGTTTCCCACTGAAGGAATTCATTGTTCACAGAATTTGGCAAGCAGAAGGGGGAAAAAGTCTCTAAACAAATAGCCAATTGAAAAATATACCATGATTGGATTATGAGGCAATGGCAAATTGTGGCACAGCAAGAAGTCCTAAAGGAAAATTTTGTGTAACAAAAGCATCAAAAGCTCTTCAAGAAATGGCAAAGAAACAAAGTTTGTTTTGAGGTCTTCTGGGCTTTCGAGTTTGACGCTGCCCAAGGAGTCTTGAACCAGTGGTTCCTGCTCAGTTCACTGCTGTGGTTAGAACCCTCTAAGGTTCTAAGGGGTCCTTCTCAGCTCTTGATGGCCTCTGGAATAAGTACAAGACTACGGGGGTGCAGTGAACCCTACATCTCCCACAGTAACTCAATGGAGAAGAGTAAACCTACACCAAGGAGACAGATGGGGGGTTCCATTCCCATTGGGTCTAGCCTTGCAGGGACATTTGAGGCTGGTCCTAAAACTCTTCACCCAGAATGTCTCTTCTGCAGACTTTCTGGTTCAGAAGCTTGAAAACTGACAAATACATATGTTAGGATACATGAAATATCAAAGCATGTACTTTCCAAGGTTCATTTGCCAATTTTCTTGTCATTTACTGATCTTGATTTATCTATGCTGATTTAAGAAAATAGGGAAAACATAGCCAGCTACTCATAAGTAAACATTTTAAATACAGAAAATTCACAAGTGTGTGTGAAAGGATTTTTTTGCAGCATTTGTTTGTAATATTAATATACTTACATTAAGGAATTGGTTAAATAAATTATGCTACATCTATAAAATATCATGTTATGTAACAACATATACACCTACAGAATGGGATTATAGAATTGAATCTCTCTATAAGAAAAGTTATCCATGATTCAAAAGAAAGCAAAAGAAATGATAAATCATACATATGTTATTATTATTTATTTTATGTGTGTGTCTGTGGTGCTGGGATCCAACCCAAGGCCACAAATGTGCTATGCAAACACTCTAGGAACTTTTTTTATAATGTGTTCATCTAGAAAACCACCAGCAATATGCTAATTTGTTGAGTAGTCATTTTTGTATGGTAAGATGATAGATGATAATTGAATTTTTGCAAAGAACATTTGTGTTTTTTTTTTAATTTGAAAAACTGCATATATCCATACAGTGAACAAAAGCAGACAGTGAGAAACATAAAAACAGAAGAAAATAATCTTAATAAATGCATATTGGATAATCATAATTGATTGAGATTAATACTCCAGAGACTGAAATAAAGCAGTGTTAATCTTCCCATTTTCTCAAAACCAGTTGAATAGGCTTAGAGATATAAAATAGCATTTCTTCAATTAGCATTTATAATGATAGAGAGTGGCTGACTTAATTGATCTGTTAAAAGGTTTTAAAATGTGTTGATTTTTTTCCAGCTCTGATCTAGCACTTATTCAAAATTCTTGTTTTTCAAATTAATTAATTAATTAATTAATTTGGTACTGGAGATTGAACTCAGGGGCACTCGACCACTGAGCCACATCCCCAGCCCTATTTTGTGTTTCATGTAGAGACAGGGTCTCACTGAGTTGCTTAGCGCCTTGCCGTTGCTGAGGCTGGCTTTGAACTCAGGATTCTCCTGTCGAAACCTCCCTAAGTGCTGGGATTACAGTCTCGAGCCACCGCGCCCGGCTTCAAAATTCTTTGAAAGAATTCTACTTGCTTAAATCCTTCAGCAGTGGAGGTATCTTGTCCTCTTTAAGAAATCAATATGTTTTGAAGAGCAGAGAGAACATTACTCATGACAAAGTTAGGACCAATATTTCAGGCAGATTCTTGAAAGAAATCTATCACAGTGCCCAAACTGCCTTGACAAATGTAGAATCACACACTGTGAGTAAATGTATAGACTTAACATATCTGTTTGCTTTATCTAATGATGCCTACGTGTGTTATTGGGGAGATGTCAGGCTTAACCATCAGATTTTTCAAAGACAAACTGTGTAGTAGGTCCTGCTTATCACAATTTCCATTGAAATAAAGTTTTTTATATAATTTCACTTTCCTCTTTGAGGTAGTAGTTTTTGACCTATCATTCTTTTGTGATTTATGTTTTATAAATGTGTACAATTGTATGTGTGCCTGTGTATATAATGTATGCGTAAGTATGTATGTATTTATATGATGTTGTATGAAAAAAGAAAGATTACTAAACTATAGCATTTGTAAAGATTTGAATGCTGATGAAAGTTCCCTATAATCCTTCATCAGAACGTTGACAAGATCCCCGTCTTTGGGAAATAATTTTCAAGCCTCCCAGATTGTCTAACTGGAGTGTGTTTGAATTGTCAATGGTGTTTGGATGTCTCCAAGTGGCTTTGATCCATGTCTAAATATGGTACATGGGAACCACATGCCTTTCCCGGGAAGGCACAGTGTTTTGTGTGAGTGAGGCATGTGTCTTTCTACAGTGGCCTTTGACACAATCAGACACATTCTAATCTCATCTGCATCTACACCACAGATGTGTGATGGTGGGGACCGTCCAAGGGAGTATCCATGGTGCCTGCAGCTGGGATGTGGATGGTACATTTCAATTCACTGCATAGCAAAATACATGCTGACTTGAATGGCCTGATTGTTGGGGCTAACACTGCTTTAAATGAAAAAGAAAAAGGAGAAGGAAAAAGAGAAGAGGAAAAAGTATAGGGAGCAGAAGGGAGATTCAAAATGAGACAAGATTTAATCAACTCCAGTGGTAATTTTCATTCCCAGTGAACCAAGCAAATTAATCTACACTATTACATTAGTCGCAGACCCTCTTATCAATTTTTAGGAGAAATGAGAATACATTTTGTGTTAGCTTTTCAGCACTGTGACAAAATACATGAGAAAAATAACTTGAAAGAGAAGAGATTTATTTTGGCTCCTGGTTTCAGAGATTTCAGTCTGAGGTTGGCCAGCTCCATGGTTCCTGGGCTTGAGGTGAGACAGAATATCATGGTGGAAGGTGTGGCAGAACTAAGCTGAGAAGGAGAGAGAGAAAGAGGGAGAGATGGGGCTAGGGACAAGATATAGTCCCCAAGGTCATGCCCCCAAGAACTCACTCCTTTCAAGTAGGTTCTACATTCTCTAGTTTCCACCACCTCCCAATTCATCTGGCTGTGAATCATTGTATTGATCTATTGATGAGGTTACAATCCTCACAATCCAATCACTTCCAAAAAGTCCCTCCTGTGAACACAGCTACCTTGGGGACACAGGCGTCAACACATGAGCCCCTGGGAGACATTCCAGATCCAAACTATAACACAGTTTTAAAATAAATTGGTGGAATTGTCTGGGATTCTTTGAGCACTAGGCATGGCAGTTCAGCAGGTCTCTGCCTGAGCTGTGGGCTGGTGATGGGGCGTAGCACAGGCCTGAGAGCTGTAGTGCTGGCAAAGTATCTGCTATATGGTTGTTTTGTTTTATTTTTCATCCTGCAGTCCTGCTGCAGGGACCCTCCAACCCAAGCTGGTGAGCACCAAGCAGCTGCTTTCTGCATGTGAGTGCATTCATGCATTCAATAAATTATAGGCAGCTTACAGCTTTTATTCTTTTTGGGAAGGGGATCAGAGGCTCCACAGAGGATGTGCAGATTTGAGCTCCACACACAAGGGATCCTAGGCCAGTGCGGGGTAGGGATGGGGACAGCTGTCCTGCTCACCAATCCTTTTGACCTTATTCGAGCAAGGTCAGAGCTAAGAATGAGATACCTTTTAACATTTTCTTTCTTTTTTTTTTCTTTTGTGGTGCTGGGGATCAAACCCAGGGCCTCACACATGTTAAGCACAGCTCTACCCCTGAGCTACACCCCAGCCCTGGGGCACCTTTTTCTAAACACATAAAGGTTATTGGTGGATTGCCCAACTAGATAGTAATGTTAGCTATACCTTTTGACTCCTGGTCAATAGCCTAGGCAGGACAAGACAAGGCCTTTTTTAATCTTATTTAATATTTATAATCAAGTGAGTGGGAGTAGTGTGGTTTGGAGGAGTGTCTCCAAAGGATCATGTGTTGAAGGTTTGGTCCCCTGTTCATGGTGCTACTGGGAGGTGGTGGAACCCTTAAGAGGTGGGGCCTAGTGGGAGGAAGTTAGATCATTGGGGGCATGCCTTTGATTGGGACAGTGGGACTCTCTATCTCTCTCCCTTTCTCTCCTTCACTTCTTGGCTGCCATGAATGAGTAGCTTTGCTCCACCACATTCTCCCCTCCATAGTGCACTGCTTCACTACAAGGCAAAAGTAACGAGGCCAAGCAACCACGGACCAAAATCTTTCCTCTTTATAAACTGATTATCTCAGGTATTTGTTACAGTAATAGAAAGCTGACTAACACAATTACCACTAGCTGCTTTTTTTACGTGAGGAAACAGAGGCCTAGAAAAAGTAAGTGGCTTGCTTGAGATTGCCTGGTGAGGAAGGTGAGGGACAGGCAGTCAGTTGTGGAACTGCAGATCCAAGAGTTTGTTGGTCACTATATTCAGTCTGGGAAGGATCAGGGTTTTTTATGCCCAAGTGGCCAAAAAATAAACCACCATTGATATTTATCTTGTACATATTTGACATTTGATCATGTCTTGTATAACTCTGTACCACTCACAGTTCCTACCACAATGTTTTTAGAACAGCAGAATTTCAGTAAATACAGATCAAATTGGTTAATGGAAAAAAGAACGCTACGTCTTGATTCAGGGATTAGGAATATGACTTCAGTGACTCTTAAAATATTTTTCTTTGGCTAAATTCCAAAATTAAGCAAAATTAGAAAGAACAGTATGATACCCTCATGAGGCCAAATCCTGTGTCAATAATCATCCATATTTACCAACTTTATCCCTGCTAATTTTTTTGTTATGTTTTTGTTTTGTTTTGTTTTGCTGATATGTTTTAAAGTAAATCCCAAATGTGTTCATTTATCCCTGAATACTTCCGTATGGAAAACTAACAGATAAAAAGACCATAAAAGAAATCACTGCCAGGCACAGTGACACATCCCTGTAGCCCCAGCTACTTGGCAGACTGAGGCTGGAGGATCACTGGAGCCCAAGAGGTTAAGGCCAGCCTGGGCAACTTAGCAAAGTCCTGTCTCAAAATAAAAGCAAGTGAGCAAACAAAAAAGGAAACCCCACTGTACAATTATACCTAGCAACACTAACAATAATTTTTACAAGTATCTTCTAATATCTAGCCCATAGTCAAATTGATAGTGTCAAAAGCATCTTTTTAGTTAAGTTTGTGCAATCAGAATAGAAATTATGGGCACATTGCATTTGGTTGTTATGTCTCTGTACTGTTTTCTCTCATAGTTTCACTTTCTCTTTTTTAATGACTTTTTAAAAAAAAAACAAGAGCATTTGTGCAGTACAGTGTGTATGTGCACACATGCTTGTGCACACGTTTGTGTGTGTGTGTGTGGTACTGGGGATTGAACTCAAATCTTTGTTTTTGTTTTTTGTTTTTTGTTTTTTGCCTCTGAGCTACCTTCTCAGCCCTTTATTTTATTTTGTTCTATTCTTTTTTATTTTATGTTGAGACAGAGATTTAACAAAGTTTGAGGCTAGTCCTCAAACTTGCAGTCCTTCTCCCTCAGCCTCCCTAGGAGCTGAGATTAGAGGCGGGCACCGCTGTTTGCAGCCGGCTCATTATAGTGATTTCAAACTGACTCTGGAAAGACTTCCTGGGAGGGACTTGATGATGCCTGATTTTCAGGAGATTTGAGGATTCTGGTTTAGATTATTATTGCTCATTCAGCACAAATGTGTATTGAGTGAATGCTTGCTATGTGCCCACCGTGGTGTCCCAGTGCCCAGAGTGATGTGTGGCCATAAAATAGGGTGAGAGTAAGACAGGCAGTGTTCTTTAGATGGGACAGTGTGAGGACTGAAGAGGTAACATTTTGAGAGCTCAGAAATGGAAGATCTGGAAAGAAAGGTTGAGGGCACAGAGCCACACTGGAGGCAGGGTTTGGTGACTCAGAGCCAGATTCCTGAGCACAGTAAACCAAAGCAGGGAGGTCACAGGACTTGTGGGTCCACAGGCTCCAGAGAAGAATGCATGCTAACCTGGGCACAGTACAAAATGATTTTTGTCATATTGTAGAGCCTTTTTTTTTTTTTTTAACCAGGGTTGAACCCAGGAGCGCTTAACCACTGAGCCACAGCTTCAGCCCTTCTTATGTGTTGTTTTGAGACAGGGTCTCGCTAAGTTGCTTAGGACCTCGCTAAGTTGTTGAGGCTGAGTTTGAACTCCCGATCCTCCTGCCTCAGCTTGCCAAGCAGCTGGAATTTCAGGCCCCCAGCAAGTGGCCCCAGACTTTAAGCAGATTAGTCAAAGTTCCTTACCAATTAAACGTGTAGGGATGAGGCTGGAGCACAAAGTGATCTTGGGTCTGGGTTTAGGCATGTGCGCCGTGGAGCAGGCAGCAGGGGTTGAGCCAGGAGTGCCGCCGGGCCAAGCTCCATTTTCAAGTTCAAAACCCTGAAAAACAACCCATGTTAAAATAGCCACAAGAGGGAGGAAAATAAAAGTCCCAGGTCCCCAAGAGGGAGCAAAGAGAAAGGACTTGCATTCCACACACCTCTTCCCTGCCTTCTGGCCTGAACACGCTCAGCTGGAAATCTGTTCCCACTCTGAACCAGTCTGCCACTCAATCTCAGTGAAGGCGTGGCACCCAGTAGCTGCTTCAGAATGACAGCACTGTTCTCCGTAGCAGCCTTCACCCTGCCTGTGGTTTGCTTGCCCTTTCTCTAGGCCCTTCTGCTGACAATCAGTGGCACCGCAAGTTGAAGATGCAGCAATTATGCACGGAGGGTGCCCACCCTGAAAATGCAATCAATCCCTTTGGCTTGCCAGGAAACTCTGACCTTCCCGTTCTCTCTCTTAAACTTTTCAGGTGACAATAACACCCCGGAGTCAGTCCTAGGTCTCAAGATGAACAGAGAAAAGGGATATAAGAGGTTCCTAGGAAACTTGGGGTTAGGTGTAGGGCTTCACTGTCCATCCTCAGAACCACTGAGGGTGTCCAGGGACCAGGCAGATGACTTGCCCAGTAGGGTAGCCGCCAGCCCACTAACACCCTAATTTCTCACTCTTTACTGAGGACAACATAGTTTTTTTGTTCGTTTATTTTGGTACCGGGAATTGAACCCGGGGCGCTTAACCACTGATCCACATCCCCAGCCCTTTTTAAAAATATTTTATTTAAGCTGGGCGCAGCGGTGCAGACCTATAATCCCAGCACTTAGGGAGGCTGAGACAGGAGAATCGCGAGTTCAAAGCCAGCCTCAGCAATGGCGAGGTGCTAAGCAACCCAGTGAGACCCTGTCTCTACATAAAACACAAAATAGGGCTGGGGATGTGGCTCAGTGGTCAAGTGCCCCTGAGTTCAATCCCTGCTACCAAAAAAAAAATTTATTTAGAGACAGAGTCTCGCTGAATCGCGTAGGGCCTCACAAAGTTGCTGAGGCTGGCTTTGAACTCGTGATCTTCCTGCCTCAGTCTCCCAAGCCCCAAGGATGACAGACGTGCACCACAGTACTTGGCCTGTTGGTTGGTTGGTTGATTGGTTTTTTAAGCAACATTCTCATTTATCCCTCTATAATTTCATTAATTAAAAAATGCATCTTTGTATTATAAAATGCAAGCAATTAACTGCTGCGTAAGAATAAGCTGAACAAAGCTGTGGGGAGCTCTGCGGGGCCTGAATACATAAGCTCTCAGCGAGGCTGTCTTGCCATAGACAGATAAGAAGAAAATAAACTCTCAAGGGAGTGAATAGATTGTATGTCCCAAGTGACCTTTATCAAACACATGGCAAGATATTGATTGCCACTGTATCTGAACAAAACTCAGACAACTATTTAATAGCCACTTGTGTTCAGGAGGAGGCTTAAATGATCCAAATTCCCAGCTCTTTGTTAACAGCTGGCTCAGTTTTTTCCCAGTGTGTTGATTTCATCAGGCAGTGATTGGAAATGACGGGCCCAGCAAGGTATTCTCCCATCTTGACTGCAGCATCAGTGAGAATGTCTAAAGCTGTGGTAACAGTGGCCTTCATGGTACCTGGAAGCAGGGCTAGGGAGGAGAACGATGGGAGAAGAGATTGCATGGCTGACCTAGGAAAGCACACAAGGAAGCTGTTCAGGATCCCAGAATTGAGCTTGACAGCAGGAGAAAAGCAGATTTGTGAGTTTTAAAGAGTAAGGGGCACGTTCAGACCAAAAAGAAATGGTAACAGTTAAGTAAAGGATATGCTCATTAGCCTATATTGATCACTATCTAATGTATATATGAATCAGAGGTTCAGGTGACCTTGAACATACATACAGATACATGTCAATGAAAACATTTTAATTTAAAAAAAGGCAATAGGCTATATACACAAACAATATGATATCTTTTGAATTTGGAGTTTTTAGTTTTTAATAAAACACCTTTATTAAAAGTGTTACCTGAGGGGCTGATGATGTAGCTCAGAGGTAAAGTGCTTACCTAGCATGCTTGAAGCCTTGGATTTCATTCCCAGCACTGGAAAAAAATAAACAAAAAACGGTGTTTAGCCGGGCGCGGTGGTGCATGCCTGTAATCCCAGCACCTTGGGAGACTGAGACAGGGAAATCGTGAGTTCAAAGCCAGCCTCAGCAACGGCGAGGTGCTAAGCAAATCATCGAGACCCTGTCTCTACATAAAACATGAAATAGGGCTGGGCATGTGGCTCAGTGGTCGAGTACCCCTAAGTTCAATATCCAGTACCAAAAAAAAAAAGTGTTCTCTGAGGGATGGGGATGCAGCTATGGGTAGAGCACTTGCCTAGCATGCATGAGACTTTGGGTTCAATTCCTAGCACTGAAAAATTTTAAAAAAATTAAAAATTGTGTTTGTCTCTAAAGGTGTCATTTTTAAATAAAAAAAGAAGAAATTTTAGAATCATGCATACTAGACACTTCTCTTGGGGATTCACAGTACATATGGATACATTAAAGGCTCTGAGAAGTATCACAATGAAAAGTCAGCTTAATTCAGAATGTCCCGGACTTATTTCCCCAACTGTTCTACCCGTTAGTGTCAGTTATTAATGACTCTCTCATGGCATATACCTTAGACAGCGCTGCATCAAGATATCTTTGGAGCTGGGCACAGTGGCGCACACCTGTAATCCCAGCACTCTGGGAGGCAGAGACAGGAGAATCGTGAGTTCAAAGCCAGCCTCAGCAACAGTGAGGTACTAAGCAACTCAGTGAGACCCTGTCTCTACATAAAACACAAAGTAGGGCTGGGGATGTGGCTCAGTGGTCAAGTACCCCTGAATTCAATCCCCAGTACCAAAAAAAAAAAAAAAAGATATCTTTGGGGTCATGGAACCTATAGGCACTGTGTTTAGGTTCATTCTGAAACAGTGCTTCTGGTCTCTGCTCATGTGTATTTCTAGCACATGGGGCCTAAGTCACTGTTTAAACATAATCACAAGACTTTTTTCATGTACTGAATTTGGAAGCAGACAGAAGCTGCAGTCTTTTGGAGAAAGGAAGATTGACACCTGAGAGCATTTTTTAAAAAGGAATATTTAGGAACTCGATTTTGTGGCAAGGCTACACTGCAGTTTCTGAGAGTGAGGCCCTCAGGCCATCCTAGCCCCCCTGTGGCACCTTCAGCAGGGACCTTACTACAGACTCCTGGCTGTTCCAGGACGAGGATGCTTATTAAGAGGACAACCTTTACATGTGAGATTGTTATTTTGCTGAATCCATGTGTTTAACTGGGCAAGCATCATAGTCCCTGAGTTCTCTTCTATACCAGGTCAAATTCTTAGATCACTCCCGAGTTTTATTCAAGATGGTGAAGAGATGAAGACGGATATTTTCATTTTCCATTTTGAAACCTGCAGCGAATAAAATGGATTTGCTTTGTCTTCAGAGAGTTGAAAGCGAACATGATGATTTTGCCTCCTGTGATGCTCACTAAGCAAGCAGAATGATTTGACTTTCATGAATTAACAGCCCCATTAACTCCAGCCATTTGGGGGTACATTTTTAATAATTTTGCTTTAGAGTAACGGAAGGCTTTCTTTTGTGAAGCGTGTGGCACATTTCACATGCCATCTCATTAGTTTTTACCTTACCCCTAGGATGAGGGTTATTATTCCCATCAGGAGACTGAAGTTTCTAGACAGCCTCAGGTCATGCAGCTAATTGGGACATGACCGGAAGCACAGCCCAGGGCTCCCTGATGCTGTATCTTAGCTGTCAGGATGCACAGCCTTTGAAAGGCAAATTTTTGGTGTTGCAATCCTACCCAGGAAGATAAAAAAATTAGTCCCTTGGGAGAAATATTAACCAATCATTACTCTGCCAGCTCCTTTGGCACCTCAGAGAACACTCATTTCATTCATTCATTCATTCATTCATTCACTCATTCATTCATTTCATAAATATTGTCACTTGTGGCTTACACCAGGGATACATTCTGAGAATTGCCTCCTTAGGAGTGTTTATCATGGTGTGAACATCGTAGAGGGCACTCGCACAAACCTAGATGGTCTGGGTCAATCACTCCACATGGCTTCTCGATGCAACCAAGAAATGGAGTAAACTTATAAGATACGTGAGGCTGTTGCCGGGGTAATACAGTATACTGTCTTACAGCAAACTTTTGTAATGTTTTTTTGTTTGGTTGGTTGTTGGTTGGTTTTGGTACTGGGGATTAAAACCAGAGGTGCTTAGCCACTGAGCCACATCCTCAGCCCTTTTTATTGTTTATTTTGAGACAGGGTCTTGCTAAGTTGCTGGCCTCAACCTATGATCCTCCTGCCTCAGCCTCCTGAATCACTGGGATTCCAAGTGTGCCACAACACATCCAGCTCTGTTCTTTTTTTATAAATAGAAATACTCTCTAAAATAATGGTAAAAGTCATAGTTTACTAAATACAGACATAACGAACAATTGTTTGTTATCAAGTATTACTTACTGTGTATAATTGTATGTGCTGTGCTTCTGGGTGACCGGCCGTGCGGTAGGTTTGTTGACGCCAGCATCCACACAGAGTACTCCTTTGTGCTGCAATGTTATTATGGCTGCCATGTCACTAGGTGATAGGAATTTTTCAGTTCCATGTCATGTTATTAGGGCGTGGCTAAGTTGCTGAGGCTGTCATGTATGTGGTCCACTGCTAACCAGAGCTTTGCTGTATATCATGTGACTGTATTAAGTTCCTGTACATGCCAGCCATTTCCCTGAGTGCTGGAGAAGGCCCTGTCCTCCAAAAGATGCACCTATACACTTGTCTTAACGTGCCATAAACTCTTTGAGTTGGATACTGTTGTAAGTCCATTTTACAGATGAGGAAACCAAAGTGCTCAGTGGTCCCGTGACTTCCATGGGCTTCATGGATTGGTGGGATTCAGTGCAGGCTTTTAGCATTAACCACTATCACACACCTCCCTCTCCAGGAAGCCTCTCAAACGCAGGCCAGGGGAAGCCCACAGGTCTGGAGGCCCCACAGGCTTTGAGCAGTGTCAGATTTGGAGAATGGTTCCACTGACTAAGGAATAGCACCTGCGTGCTGGCCAGCTGGTGGGTCAGGCCACAACAGCTGCTTGAAGGAAGGCTCACTTGCCCTCCTGGCCATGAGGGACAAATCAGGTAGATGTACTCCAGAGACCTTCTAGACCATGAGAGACTCATGGCTGTGCACACTGCCACCTCATACTCTGTAGACATCTCTGGCTTTTCACCTTCTGTTATGCACTAAGAACAAAAATAGAGTGCAGGGTCAGAACCGTGCAGCACATCAGGAGGGGCTGTGTGGACTCGTGCTGTAGCCCTTTACACCAGGCAGGAGGGGGCACCTGCAGGTAATCCTCTGTACTTGGAGTCCTTGATCACCTGGTCTCACCCTGCCCCTTTCCTGGCCCAACTTAATGCCCCTCCCCGCTAACCACCACCAACAGGTGACTCTGGAAAAGGCCCTGTGCTGGGAAGAGTGCTCTGCTGACGTCAGAGGACACAGGGTCCTTCCCTGAGGGCCTGGCAGAGGAGCACTTTGTTTTTAGAAGGGAGCAGAGTTCTAGAAAATGCTGTGACTGAATCCTAGTTAATAGCTTTGTTGGATTCTCACCTGGATGTCTTCGGCATCTTTGAAGAAAGGTGGAGAGAGGGCTCTACCTGCCTCCATTCGTCAAGGACTCAGCCAATTTATAGGTGAAGAAACTGAGGTCCTCAGAGAGATTAGAACTGACAGGAGGTGAGGAAGAAGCTCTTTGGTTCAGAATCAGAAGCAGGGATGGGGGTGCTGAGGGGGACCCCCAAAGCTGCAGCCTGTTACCACTGGGCCTGCCATACTAACTGTACCTGAAGACTATAGCATGTTGAAATGGCAAGTGAAGAGACTGAGGCCCAAGCCAGGCCTGGTGACTGTCCATAGACTGGGCCTTGGAGAAAAGAAGTTATGAGAGGTGTGTGGTGTGTGGCTGAGGGAAACCTTGGATTCCCACTGCACTGGCTTAAGCCCACCTCCCTGCTCCTCAGCTCTGTGACCTTGGGTGACATGTTGGGTTTGACTCGATTTCCTCATTTATCAATATTACATACCTCATAGTTATCCGGATTAAGAAAGCTAATCACATAAATTAAACAACATTGCCAAGACTGCAGGGACAGCTTGATGGTGGGCTCTTACTTGCCGAGTACATGAGAGGCCCTGGTTTCCATCCCCAGCCCTTGGGGGGCAGGGGACCAAAATACTGCTGTACAAAAGGTAACCACTCAGACTTGGCATTATGGAACAAGAGTTCATTTTCAGTATTTAGGGTAATATAAATAGAAAATGATTGATTTTATGATTTTGTACATTTCTCCTTGTACCTATTAGGTATTTCAGAACAATTTAATTCTTGAGTTAAATTATTTTTAAAACTTTATATTTTCTGGGAATTTCAAGTAAAATCAGTGCAGATTTTTTTTTTTTTCAAAAAATATTATTTATACTCTTTCAGCCCCATTGGATTCCTTTTTGATCCCAGGTCTCAAAAAGATCTTTCTGGGAACTATTGGAATGGTTCTTCTTTCCCTCTGCCTAGGATGCTCTTCCCCTCCTCCTCAAGTACATTTCCTATCTGTGCCACTTAAACTAGCCTGCCCTAGTACCCTACATCCCATCACCAGGGTGACTCATTCAGAGTCAGAGTCCCAGGTTGTGATCTTACTGGTTTAGTGTCTAATTTCTCCAGGGAGTGTGTTCTCTGGTGTATCCTCAGCACCTAGCACAGTACCTGGAATATAACATTCAAGATTTGACAAATAAACGAATGAGTGGATGGATAGGTAGATGGCAAGGGATGGCCTGGTGTGTCTGCCGCGAAACAGATGCCCCTCTGCATGACCCTGCCACAGTCCTCTTCCTCCAGGGTCTTTCCTACCCTGCCAGTGCACAGCCACCTCTCTCTGTGTTGAACTCACAGGCCTCATGGTCTGGACCATCACTGGGCCATGAGGCCTGGCCTGCTTCTTACTGTTGTGATTCTACAATTGCAATCAGATTCCCCAGGACAAAGCCCCAGTGCCCTAGAAGGTGATAAATGTTCCTTGAGGAGATGCAGCATGAAGTGGAGGAAAAAGCCACCTGCTGAGGGCGGAGGAGGGCTGCTTTAAGAGAGCGATGAAGTTTGGACCAGTAGTGTGGAAGGTACCTGAGGTCCCAACTCTGAGCAGAAGTGTAGAAACCTGAGCTGAACCCAAGGCAGGTGGGGCTTGACTGTCCAGGAGGCTACAGATAAGGCTGATTTGGGATCAGGTTCAGACCAAAGCTGATCCTGACAACTAAGTAGAATACCTCACAGCATTACTCGGCAGCGATGGGCCAACGGTGGGCTGGGACTCAAGAGGCGGGATCAGTGCATCTGAGTTTGCACCAATGTGAAGGAAGCCTGGCCAAGAGAAGATCTGGGTTGCAGGGGCTTTGCCTATGAGTAAGAAAGAGTCAAGGGCACCGTGTTCATTAGTTATTTGTTGCTGTGACAAATAACTTGGGAAAACAACTTAGACCAAAAAAGATTATTTGGTAATCACAGTTTCAGAGGTTTCAGTCCACGGTCAGCTGGCTCCATTGCTCTGGGCCTGAGGTGAAACAGAACATCATGGCGGAAGGGTGTAGTGGAGGAAAACTGCTCAGCTCAGGAAGCAGAGGGGGATGGGGAAAAGGAGTGGGGACAGGAAACACCCTTCTGGGGCAAGCCTCTAGTGAGCTGCTCCCGCACATCATGACCAGCTCCTATTGTTTCTATCACCTCCCAGTAGTCCATTCAGCTTTCCATGGACTAATCCATTGATGAGGTCAGAGCCCACATGATTCAATCACTTCCCCAAAGTCCCCCCTCTGACATTGCTGCATTGGGGGCCAAGCCTCTGACATATGAAACTTTGGGAGACACTTGATATCCAAACCATAACAGGCACCCAGCGAAGGTCAGTGATTAAGGACAAGAACAAGACATCAACATTAGGATCCTGTTATGGTTTAGATATGAAGTGTCCCCCAAAAGCTTATGTGTGAGACAGTGCAAGAAGGTTCAGAGGTGAAATGATTGCTTATGAAAACCTTAACCTAATCAGTGTGTTAATCCACTGATATGGATTAGGTGGGCACATAGGATATGGCTAGAAGTGGGTCACTGGGGGAGTGCCTTTGGGATTTATCTTTTGTCCCTGGTGAGCAAAGTTCTCTCTATGCTTTCTTTTTTTATTTTTTTTTATTTATTAACTTTTAATTATCCAATAGAATCTATGTATATTGTTTAAGAAAGAATGAGTAGAAACAATACAATGTAGATCTGATAAACTATCAACTATTCAATATATAAAACTACTCAATATAAAAATTATATAAGTTATTCTATATAAAGAAATTTAAAACAGTCTACAGAAGATGTAGGAATAAGATTAAAAACATGAAATAGAATTAATCACATTGGTTTACTGTATTCAACAAAAGCATTTCCCAAATAAAACAGATGATAAAATGGAAAGAAAATCAGAGAAGGAAAAAAGAATATAGAAATGAAAAGAATGAATAAAATTAAACAAGTTTTACAACATTGTTTTAAAATTAAAAAACTGACTTCATGTTTCATCTCTGATATGTTAAGTAATCAAAAGTCATCAATCTTATCCTTACAGTAACAAAAATGTCTGAAAATCAAATTACATTTCTTGAACCCAACAATTTACTGCTACAGCTGTCAACTGGTATATGTAATCTTGAAGAATGGCTGGAGACAGAATATAGGCTAATTTGAGATTAAGGAAAGCTTGGGGTCCTATAGACTTAGAGAAACCCTCACAGTTTCACAGTTTTCCTTCCAGATACCCTCCCAGTTTCCCACTGAAGAGTCCAGAAAGACCTCATGTCTCTGATAAGATTAAATTGTGAATTAAAAACAAAGTCAATTAAGGACAAATTTCAAAGAAAAATATTGGGAATATTGCAGTCAGAGACAGGAGTAAGGGTGCCAGCGGGGGTGGGACACGTTGATGAAACACTTGTGAAAGTCATAGTTCTCAGACATAGACTCACTTAAAGACTGGATAAGATTAGAAAAAAACTCCTTTGTCCCATATCTGACTTGCACAACAGCAAGGATCTGGTATAATCTCTTTTCCTGAAGTAGTGTTGAAGGAAACTCAAACAGTGACATAAAAAAAAAAAGTACAGGATGAAAACTTAAAGCTTCTGGTACCTTTAGCTACAAGCAAGCATTAAACACCAGACAAGTCCTCACCAGATAAAATAAATACTCCTTTCAGTAGCCTATTTATCTCATTTTTTATTATTTAATAAAACATGTCTGGCTTTCAACAAAGAATTACAAGACAGGCCAGAAGACACGCTAAAATGTAGTCTGAAGATAAAAATCAGACTCAAAAATATCATATACGTTTGAATTGCCAAGTTAAGAAAAACCAAAGTAATTATGATTAATACATTAAATACTCTAATGGGAAAAAAGTATACAGCATGCAAAAACTTATAAACTATGTTAGGGAAAATGGAAACTTTAATAATCAAAACAAAATTCTAGAAATCAAGCATGCTGAAATAGAAAGGAAGACTGCCTTCTGATGCCATCAGATAAATTATGGCCAAGGAAAGAAACCATGATCTTGATGATAAGTTAATTAAAAATTTCCCAAACAAAAATACAAAGGAAATAAAAGCAAATCCAAGAACTGTGGGATAATATCAAAGAATAAAGCATGCATAGTTGGAATACAAAAAGAAGAAAGGAAAACAGAACAGAAAAAATATTTGAAGTAAAACTATCTGAAAATTTTTCAAAAACTAAGATAAGATAAAAAACACAGATTTTGAGAGAATATCAAGTAGGATAAGTACCAAATATAAATAGGTGAATAAAAGTAATACCTAGTCATCTCATATTCAAATTATAGAAAACTAAAAACAAAGAAAAAATTTTGAAATAAGAAAGAAAAACAATTGGCTTACTTATAAAGCTATAGAAGAATAAGGATAAGAAATTCATTGGACAGCACAATAACCAATTTTTATCTTCAGCTGATGTTCATAACACAGCCCTTTTCTTCAATGTAGACATAGCCCTGAGCCACCATCTGTGTGAATTCAACTATTTGAGTCTTTTTTACATTCAATCTGCCAGCCTATGTCTTTTAATTGATGAGTTTAGACCATTAATGTTCAGAGTTATTATTGAAATATGGCTTGCATTCCCATTCATTTTAGTTTATTTTTGTTTTGTTTTGGTACTGGAGATTGAACTCAGGGGCACTCAAACACTGAGCCACATCCCCAGCCCTATTTTGTGTTTTATTTAGACACAGGGTGTCACTGAGTTGCTTAGTGCCTCGCCGTTGCTGAGGCTGGCTTTAAACTGGCGATTCTCCTGTCTCAGCCTCCCTAAGTGCTGGGATTACAGGCTTGCGCCACCGCACCCAACTTATTTTTGGTTTTTGACTTGACTTGGTTTCTCCTTTGATTGGCTTTTCCTTTAGTGTAGTTCCTCCCTTTGCCTATTTTCATTGTTGTTTTTCATTTCTTCCTCGTGGAATATTTTGCCAAGAATGCTCTCTCTAGTGCAGGCTTTCTTGCTGTAAATTCTTTTAACTTTTGTTTATCATGAACGGTTTTTATTTCATCATCAAATCTGAAGCTTAATTTTGCTGGATATAAGATTCTTGGATGGCACCCATTTTCTTTCAGAGCTTTGTATGTTGTTCCAGGATCTCCTGGCTTTGAGGATCTAGGTTGAGAAATCTGCTGAAATCTGAATTGGTTTCCCCCTGTATAAAATCTGCTTCTTCCCTCTTGCAGCTTTTAAAATTCTATCCTTATTCTGTATGTTAGGCATTTTCATTATAATGTGACTTGGTGTGGATCTGTTGTAGTTTTGTACATTTAGTGTCCTGTAAGCCCCTTGTATTTGATCTTCCAATTTGTTCTTCATGTTTGGGAAATTTTCTGATATTATTTCATTGAAGAGATTGTGCATTCCTTTGGTTTGTACCTCTGTGCCTTCCTCTATCCTAATAATTCTTAGATTTAGTCTTTTCATATTATTCTGTAATTCCTGGATATTCTGTTCATGGTTTTTTACCATCTTCATTGTGTGGTCAACTTTATTTTCAAGATTATATATTTTGTCTTCATTGTCTGAGGTTCTATCTTCCAAGTTCTCTAGTCTGTTAGTGATGCTATTGAATTTTTTATTTGTTTTATTGTTTCCTTCATTTCAAGGATTTCTGCTTGGTTCTTTTTTAAAGTCTCTATCTCTTTCTTGAAATAATCTTTTGTTCCTTGTATTTGCTCTCTAATCTTTTCCTTGATCAATGGTTGCCTGTATTTGTTCTCTTATATTATTCTGTGCTTCACAGATCATTTTAATTATGTAAATTCTGAACTCCTTCTCTGGCATTTCATCTACTGTGCTGTCAACAGGTTCTATTGTTGGGACATTTTCTTTGCTTGTTTTTTCGTGTAGTTCATGTGTCTTCCTCTCTAGCAATGCTGATCTGAGGTATCACAGTTTCTATCCTATAATCTTGTAGTGTCCCTGCAAGTTACCAATACCTCACCTCTGGTGTAACTGGGCCTGCAGGGACCTCAGGGATGATTTTCCTGGTCCTGGATGTTGACTCCAGATGGAAATAGGTATGGACAGCCACCAGTTGGTAGATGGGAGATCATAGTGGTTGGTCCCCTCCTCCGCGCGTGCAGGGTTGGTCTCCTTCTCTACCTCTCTATGCTTTCTTCTCCTGTGTCCTAGGCTACCTCCCTCTACCACATCCTTCTGCTATGATATTCTGCCTCATCTCTGTCCCAGAGCTATGGAGTCAATCCACCATGGACTGAACCTCTAAAACCATGAGCCAAAGTAAAGTTTTCTTCCTCTATGTTGCTCTTGTCAGGTTTTTTTTGATCACTATGATGGAAAACCTGACTAAAACAGATTCATTCCAGATATAGGTCAGAGGATCACAGGAGCCTTTTGCAAACCTGAGTTCTAGTTCCAGCTTCACCACTTAAGCCAGCCGTAAATTGGGCAAGTTTCTTCAGTTTTATTATTTTTGCCTTCCTCATCTGTGACATGAAGATAAGATTCTCTACCTCATAGAGATAAAATAGGAGAGTCAGGGTAAAGCACATAATGCTACTCAAGAATGTAATGGAGAAGACTAAGCTATGTGGTGATGGGCTTCCAGAAGGCCAGGGGTGAACTTTATGACCTTAGGACCTTCTCCTCAGGCAGGGACAATAGCCCATGGGAAAGAGGCATATCTAAGTCTGCCAAGAGCTGCCATAACAAAAATCCACAGGCAAGATGACATCTTATAGTTCTGGTGGACGGAAGTCTGAAGTCAGGGTGCTAGTGTGGTTGATCCTTGGGGAGGGCTTACTGCCTAGCTTGTGGATGGCCACCTTCTTTTTGTGTGTGCTTGCATGGCCTTTCCTTAAAGCATCATGCACATGGCCAGGGAGTAGAGGAGGGGATGGAGAGAGAAAGAGGAGGTGGGGGTAAGTTCTGTGATATCTCTAAGAACAGTAATCCTATTGAATCAGATCCCACCATTATGACCTCATTTAACTTAATAACTTCCTTAGAGGACCCAAATACAGCCTCACTGGGGATTAAATCTTCAATATATGAATTTGAGGAAAGAGGGACACAAACATTTAGTCCATATAGTGTGGATAAGAGATAGTTCAAGTGACAAGAAGTCCTCTGAGCACTGTGAACAGAGTCTTATTTTCCCAACTGGTGGGCTTCTGATCCCAGGTGTTCAAATGAATGAATTCAGCATTACTCATCTGTGATCAGCTTTAAGGTGATATTTCCATTGTGTGTGTCAGAAAAAGCACCCTTGAGAATTCACCAGGATATCACAGGCAATACTGATCCTTTTAGCTGATCCTCAGGCAGTAGAGTGGGGTCTCTGAAATATGAGAAACCTCCTTGGAAGGAAAGTATACACCCAGCTGCCATCTCTTGTGCCTGGGGATGCATTTCCATCCCAACATTCATCTGCACCTGTTATTTTTCCCAATTGGGAATGCCTTTCCTTCCTTTTGGAGTTAAATTGTGTCCTATGCTATTATCAAATCCATGTTCTAGATTGTTTCCTGGACAGTTTTTTAAATTAATTAATTTATTGTACAAGGGATCGAACCTAGGGGTGCTTAACCACTGAGCCACATCCCCAGCCTTTTTATTTATTTTTTTATTTTGAGACAGGGTCTCATTAAGTTGCTTAGGGCCTTGCTAAGTTGCTGAAGCTGGCTTTGAACTCAGGATCCTCCTGCGTTAGCCTCCTGAGCCACTGGGATCACAAGTGTGCACCACTGTGCCCGACTGTAGAAGACATTCATGATGTTGCTTCAGCAGCACTGATCTAGAGTGATTTGCCTTGGTATCCATTTTTGATGCGTTCTTCCTGCATATTTATTGAGTGACTTACAAAATGAATGAGTGCATGCATGAATTAATGTATTGCTTGCATTTTGACTGTGGTTTCCCACAGCAGAATCCATTCTTTCTTTCCAAAAAAGAAAAAAACCCATCTGGCCAATAGAGCCTCAGTTAATGGTTTGGACATGGGATGTCTCTCCAAATGGTTTTGTCCAGTGGTTTGGACAAGGAATGTTCATAGGTGAAATGATTGAGTTAGGACAGCTGTAACCTCATCAGTCCATCCTAGTTTGAATGAACTTAGTGGTAACTGTGGGCAGGTGGGGTGTGACTGGAGGAGATGGGTCACTGGGGACATGCCCTGGAAGGGTTCATCTTCTGTCGGGCCCCTCTTTCTCTCTGCTTCCTGGCCTCCCTGAAGGGAGCAACTTTCCTCCATCACACCCTTCCACCATGATGTTCTGCCTCAACTCAGGTCCCAGGCAATGGTGTCTGTCCACCATGGACTAAGCCTCTGAAACAATGAGCCAAAATAAACTTTTCCTCCTCAAAGTTGTCTTTGACCAGTATTTTGGTCACAAAGATGGAAAAGCTGACTAGCACAGCTTCCAATATGATTAGTGCCTTAAGTGACAGGATCCCCACCAAACAGCTATTCACTTGGAATGAACATTTGGAAAAACATTGTTGTTTTCACCACATTTGTCTTTTTACTCCGAGACCAGTTCCAAGTTTTGGTTTGACTGTACTCAGTGCATGTCTCTATATAACCAAGTGCGTCTTCAGTCACAGAGGGGACTGCCACTGTGCCATTTCCAGGATGCCTTCCTTCTGTGTTTGCTCCAATGTTGACACATGCCATCTGTGCATCTCTGCCGTCCTGTGTGTGAAGAATCAGGCCAGGGCTGGGGGTGTAGCTCCATGGCAGAACACTTGCCTAGCATGGGCAAGACCCTGGATTCAATCCTCAGCACCACAAAAGAGAAAAATAAAGAACAGAGCCAGGCCTTACTGAGGAGTTGTTTAGCCAATAACATTGATTGAGCTTCTGCTTTGTCCCTGGGAGTAATAATGATCCTGGGATGAATTATGTCAATCAAGGAGGATATGCCTCTACTCTCCAGTCACTCAGGAAGGACTTAGCAAGATAAGGTATATACACAGAAAGTTCTATAAGGAAAATTGCAGAACCAGAAGCCAATTTTGTGATTCCTGAGGGCAGGTTAACCATGGCCAGGGCTTATCTCTCCTGAGGAGAGTTTGATAAGAAAGACTAAGTTCAGTCAGCAGCTGACTAGGGTCAGTGGACTAAGTAAGACCCATTTGTGGAGAAAGCTATTGTTTTTTTGTTTCGTTTTGTTTTATGGGTACCAGGGATTGAACTCAGAGACACTCAACCACTGAGCCACATCCCCAGCCCTTTTTTGTATTTATTTATTGACAGGGGTCTCACTGAGTTGCTTAGTGCCTCGCCATGGCTAAGGCTGGCTTTGAACTCACAATCCTCCTGCCTTAGTCTCCAGAGCTGCTGGGTTTACAGGCATGCGTCACTGCACCAGCTGAGACAGCTATTGTTATTAAAACTATGAGTTCTTGTGGATGGGGCCTGAGGAAATTGCTAGGCTGGCAGTTCTAAACCAGCAGTGATGTCCCCTACTCCTAGCCCAGGACACTTGGCAAGGTCTGGTGATATTTTGGGTTGTCATAATTGCAGGAAGAGGGCAGAGGGAGGTACCCTGGGATCTAGTGGGCAGAAGTCAGGCAAGCTGTTGGTATCGTCCATTGCACAGGACAGGCCCTACCAGATATCAATAGTGCCTTGTTAAGCAACCTAACCATAGCCTGAGGGAGCCTCCAGGGTGTGGCTGCATGGTGGGAACTGGGTCCCTTTGCCTCCTTGGGTCTCAATTTACTTACCTGTGACGTAATTATCTCTTAGGTTACATTTGACCCTAACATTCTGTGATTCAGTATCTAGAGAGCAAAGATGGCTTTAGAATTTCATGCTTTAAAAGAAATCAGAAGAAATATAGAGGGTTTTCTGAGACTTTTAGGAAAGAGTGCTTAAACCTTGGGGAATCCTTAAAGTTCAGAACTATTTCATCCTTATAAAACTTATAAAAGGAGCTGGAAGGACCTCATTCTCAGACTTTGTCACTAAGGAAGGAATTCTTCTTGGGGCTCCAGGGACAACCTGAAACAGAACCTTCTCCTAGAGTTACACAGGGCCTCAGATGCCAACCAGTGCACCTGGGGGCAGCTTTCCAGGCACTGTCCCTATTGCCAAGTCCCTGAAAGGAGAAGCACAGCTTTCCTAAGCCTGGGCCATTATTCTACAGCCTTTGACTATCTTCCCACCACACCCTGATCTGCTGCTGATCTCTTAATATCCAAAGTGTCTACTATTCCAGACCCTAAGAAATGACCAAAGGAAAAGAATGAGAAAAAAAAAAGTTTTTTTCTGCATGGAGAAGCTGACCTAAAGAACACAAATGATCAGAAATGCCAAAAGAATAATGATTTTCCATGTATTGGTACTTTCCAGAAAAAGCAATAGTTTCTAATATAATCCCCTTGCCACAAAACAGTAAAGGCTGTTTTTTATACCATAAAAACATTCAATATTAAATATATAAATCATGTTCATAAAGCATGCTGTTTATGAGGGGAAAATTCTACATAAAGAGAATTCTAAGTCCCTGTCACCATGTCATATGAATAAATATGATAATTTAAAATTTCAGAGTGTTGGACAATATTTTCAAGAGTCAGTAATTTATTTATTGATATTTACAGTCACAAATCATATATGTGCCATTAACTGCTATAGTTTGAATATTAAACTATTATCCCTTAGAGGCCCATATGTTAAATGCTTATTCCCCAGTGTGGTACTGTTGGGAGATGGTGGGACCTTTAGGAGGTGGGGCTTAGGGGGAGGAAGTTAGGTCATTGAGGGCATGCCCAGAAGGGGATATTGGGACCCTGGATCCTCCTGTTCCTCTTTTTCAGTTCCAGGGCATGAAGTGAGCAACTTTGCCCCACCAGTACACTCCTCACCCATGATGTACTGCCTCACCACAGGTCCAAAAGCAATAGGACCAACTGACCATGAACTGAAACTCAAAACATGGGCCACAACAAACCTCTCTTTGTAAGACAATTATCTTGGGTATTTTGTCACAGTAACAGAAAGTTGGCTAACATAACACTTTTGTATCAGTGTAAACTGAGGCCCCAAGGTGGTGAAACAACTTAGTAGATGCCATCTACCCTCATATTGCAAAGCAAGATAAGTTCACCATGAAGGACTCATTAGGGGGTTGCTAGTAGCTCTTCTGTGACCCTAAGCCTATCACTCACCTTGAAGGTTTCTTTGGCTCTTTGGGAAGAGTGTCAATGCAGGAGTGTCTCTTTCCCACCAGAGCCACGGCAGAGTGAGGGCTGCTTCCTCCTCACCAAATGACAAAGGAGAAATCAAGGGGAGCACTGAGAGAGCTCGATGCTCATCCTGCAGGTTGGCAGAGTATAAGACTGGGACGAGAGCAGGGAGAGAGGCAGGAGAAAGCTGGGTTCCCTGTGAGGGCCCTGTTCCCGTGGGGGCAGGATTGCAGAGTTAGTCATCCAGTGGGCCAAGCAGACCCCTCTTAAGGGTCCAAGGGGGAGCCATTTCAAGGACCTAATCCAGGGGCCGCATGGAGATGGGGTTGGGTCTTGACAAAGGGAGAGCCATTGTGAGGTAGATCCTGGGAGGACTGGGCACTAAGGTTCAATGTCAGCCAAAGAAACGGAGGCCACATGACAAATATTTTAATGGGCAGTTCCCAGCAGAGCCATCTCCAAGGCCCCACAAAAGACCAAGTGCCAGTTTCAGATATATCCACCAAATCCTGAGTGGACGGACATTCTATTATATCTGTACCCAAAGACCATGACCTTTTTTCCACATTTCCCCCTCCTTAGGCCAACTCCACAGGAGGTAGAATCTAGAAGAAAGAGAAAAAGCCAGACTTTCCCCTTCCCCTCTTTCAAGTATAAGAGAACTGGGGGAGAGAAGCTGTGAATCAGATGAGATGTTGCAATTGTTATTATTCCCTTGGATGCAATCAAGATAATAATAACACCTTTATTGAGGTGTAACTAACATACGATGAACTATAGTCATTTTCAGTATATTGTTCAATAAGTACCACACACAATATTCCCATCATCTCGCTCCGCCCTTGCCTCTTTGTTCCTTATGTAACTACTGTCACTATCCTGTACCTTTTGCCACTGTACAATAATTTTCTTTCTTTCCTTTTTTTTCTTGGTGATGGAGACTCACTATGTTGCCCAGGCTGGCTTTGAACTCCTAGGCTCAAGTGATTCTCTTTCCTCAGCTTCCCAAGGATCAGGGATGGTGTATTCCTCCGTTCCCAGCATCTTTTATTTATTTACTTATTTTTATTTAAAAAAATAAGAGGTCTGGGTCAGTGGCTCATGCCTGTAATACCAGTGGCTGGGGAGGCTTAGACGGGAAAATCACAATTCAAAGCCAGCCTCAGCAACAGCGAGGCGCTAAGCAACTCAGTGAGACCCTGTCTCTACATGAAACACAAAATAGGGCTGAGGATGTTGCTCAGTGGTCGAGTGCCCCTGAGTTCAATCCCCGGTACCCCCCAAAAACAAAAAAAAATAAGAGTCTGCACATGCTAGGCAAGCACTCTACCACTGAGCTACACCCCTAGCTAGTTTGCATTTTCCATAAATAGAATAATATAGTATGAACTCTCTAAGGCCTAGCTTCCTTCACGCAGTATACTGTTTTTGAAATGTCTCTGTGTTGTGTGTATCAACAGTTCGTTTTTATTGCTGAGTTATGCTATACTAAATGGATATACCATAGTTCTTTAGCATTCACTTGTTTAGTTGTTCCACATCTTGGCTATCATTAACATGACTAAGAACATTCTAGACATGTGTTTTTTAATCTTGCATAATTAAAAGCAAAATTTCTAGATTTCATGCCAGATGCATGTTTACTTTTACAAAAATTGTCAAGCTCTTGTTCCTTAGTGGTTGTACCATTTTATATACCAATATCAGGTGGCTGATGTCCTTGACAACATTTGGTAATGTCAGGCTTTTATATTTCAGCCATTCTAGTTAGTGTGTAGCAGTATCTCATTGTAGTTTTAATTTGCAATTTTATTATGACTAATGAACATCTTATGTGCACTTAGCCAGTTTTTTCCAGTACTGAGTATTAAACCCAGGGCCTCACACAAGCGCTCCCCAACTAAGCTACACACCCTGTCCTTTTTATTTTGAGACAAGGACTTGCTAAATTGCCCAGAATAACCTTGAACTTGAGATCCTTCTGCCTCAGCCTTTGAAATTGCTGGGATTATAGGCATGTGCCACATCCAGAGGTCATGCTCTTCAATAAGAAAAGCAACTCAAAAAATTGGGCAAAATTTTTGAACCTCTGGATGTGGCTGATATGTTCTCCTAGTCTGTGACTTATCTTTTCATTTTCTTGACAATATCTTTTGATAAGCATTTTAATCTTTTTTTTATTTTACAGTTTGTGTTTTTTGTTGTTAAAAAAAAACGCTTTTAAAATGCTAAACAGGGAGCAGGTGGCACTCCTCGCCTGTAATCCCAGTGGCTTGGGAAACTGAGGCAGAAGGATTGCAAGTTCAAAGCCAGCCTCAGCAACTTAGTGAGGCCCTAAGCAACTCAATGAGACTCTGTCTCTAAATAAGAAAAATATTTTTAAAAAGTTGGGGAGATTGCTCAGTGGTTAGGTGCCTGAGGTTCAATCTCCAGTATCAAAGAAAAGAAAAGAAAAGAAAATACATCTCCTCAAAGTCCAGAAGGAAAAGCTGTTAAGTGTAGGTTAATCAACACTGCAGTGCCTTCTTCCCATCAGTCTACTTTTTTCTTCACATTTTTTAATACAAAGATATTTTATTGAACCCAGCTTAAGATGATTTGTAAACATGGTAATTCCTACAACTTACATTCAACCTCATTGTTGTTTCTGTCATTTGCCATCTGAACTAATGTTTTATTCAGCAGTATTCTTAAGGGAGTGAAAGAAAGATGTAAGTTTAAATTTCTTGCAGAAAAATTATCGTCTGTAATGCTATGCTACAGAAATTCTTTCGTGAGTACACCCTTTGAGTACTGCAAAAAGCTGATGCCGCTTTTTTCAAGAAAAGAAAGTGAACAAAATTGTTTTTATCAGTAGGTCACAACTCTGATGAGCAATGAAATCTCTTTTGAAAGATAATTTCTCAGAGACCTGTAGCCACAGAAGGAATTTTCTTTCCTAGCTAAAAGAAAAACAAATGACCTTATTAACTACTTTTGAGCTCTTCCCACTTTTCCCTAAAGTAAAGATTACTGTTTAGACCTGAAGATGGAATCTATATCCTGTATTTATTTAACCCAGAGTAACTCCTCTGGATAGCATAGATTGTTTTGGACTTAGAAGTAAATCTGAAGCCTACAGTGTTGGTTTACTAATAAATTCTGATAATGCTATTGTAAAAGATACAACTGCTGATGCAAAGATCTTTTTCTGGAGGAATTGTGAAGACTGAAAGAGGTGGGGTATGAAGAGAAGGAGCTAAGAAGACTTTTAGAAACCTAAAATTGAGCTGGGTGTGGTGGCATACACCTGTAATCCCAGTGACTCAGGAGGCTGAGGCAGGAGGATCACAAGTTCAAGGCCAACTTCAGCAGTTTAGCGAGACCCTATCTCAAAATAAAAAAAAAAAATTAAAAAGACTGGAGATGCAGCTGAGTTGTAAATCACCCATGGGTTCAATCCTCAGTACTGGGAAGAAAGAAAAGAAAAAGGAACCTAAAATTGACTGAAAATATTATTGGGGGATCTGCCGAAGATTCCAAGCAAGGATGATGAAAGTATGTTTGAAGAAGCAGTAATGAAATAAACTTGCTGTCTGATTGTACTTACAGAATTCATTATATTCAATAAGATGACATTTCTTTCTTTCTTTCTTTTTTTTTTTTTGGTACTGGGGATTGAACTCAGGGGTACTCGACCACTGAGCCACATCCCCAACCCTATTTTGTGTTTTATGTAGAGACAGGGTCTCACTGAGTTGCTTAGTGCCTCGCCATTGCTGAGGCTGGCTTTGAACTCTCGATTCTCCTGTCTCAGCCTCCCTAAATGCTGGGATTACAGGCTTGAGCCACCGCGCCCAGTTTAAGATGACATTTCAACACACCCAGTGGCTCCTCAATCCATCAGCCTAGTTCTCCACTAGATTGCATGAGAGTTCCGTCCCCTACCCTACAGCAAGGTTGCAAGCCATAAATTTACTTCTCTCCTTTAAAGGGGTTCTAGGATCATCCTTGGAAGAGCAGAGAAAACAGTCATTATTTTCTATTTCCTACATTCACACAGGGAACTTTGTTTTGCATTAAAGATGTTGTACCTACAGAAAAGGTTTATTTTCATTTCTCAAACTGCAAGTTTTGTAACCAGAAATTCCAAACACTTTCATGAGCTGGCTCCTTCCTACATGCCGTCACCTGTCATTCCGCCCACTCAGCTATGTGCAATTATTTCTTCGTGGTCCCATGTCTTTGCACAGCCATTCTTTCTGACTAGAAGGCAGTTTGCTCTTTGTGACACCAAGCAAGGGCTTATGGCTCCTCATGTGTGTAGAAGCCAGTACTACGGCACCAGGGTTTTGCAGAAAAAGAAAGAGCTTTGTTGAAGGCCCACTGACCGAGGGACAGGAAGCGTGCTCAAATCCATTTCTCCAGGTGGCTGGCAGCAGAGGGATTTAAGGGCTGGGGTAAGGGTAAATAGAGGGCTAACTAGTCTTGGAGGACTAGTCTGCACTGATGCACCTGCCCAACTAGAACTTGTGAGGACTTCTGGTCCCTCCTGCCAGTGATGGGTTTGTTTTTTTGTATTGATTCTTGGTTTTGGTACCAGGGATTGAACTCAAGGGCACTTCACCACTGAGCCACATCCCCAGCCCTCTTTTGTGTTTTATTTAGAGACAGGGTCTCACTGAGTTGCTTAGGGCCTGGCTAAGTTGCTGAGGCTGGCTTTGAACTTGTGATCCTCCTGCATTCAGCCTCCTGAGCCACTGGGATTACAGGCATGTGCCACGGTGCCCAGCCCTCCTTCTACTGTTGACCGCACCCCTCACCTCTGGTCTAGTTCTATGGGGCTCTGTTCCCATTCCTCAGATTTTTGGTTCTATTTGCTCCTGTAAAGCCAAACGACCAGATGGAAGTAAAACAGGACGAGAACAGGCTTTATTCTGGGAGGAACACTCCCGGGCCACCCCTGCCGGTCACCAGGCTTGAGCGGGCTGAGATGGCGCTGAAGCCTCGTGGCATACAGAATTTAAAGGGTCCCCCCCTCCTCCGCCATCCGGAAAAGGAAGGCTTGAGGCCGGAAGGGAAGGGCCTGGGGCAGGAAGAGGTGTTGGTATACAGTCCAGTGTCCTCTGAGATTGGTTAGGGGAGGCTGGTGAGGTCAGAGTCCTTCCAGGGATGAGCCAGGAGTCATGGCAGCTTTCATGTCGGAGGTTCGCTGTTTTTTCCTTATCGGCTACCGGGGGCTGCCATGTTGGCGTGTTTGGCGCATGCGTACTGTGTTCGGCGCTCGCGATGGACGGTGGCCATGCTGCTCGCGGTGGTGGTGGTGGACAGGCACCCCAGCAGGGATGCGCATGGCTGGACCGAGCGGGGTGTGGGGCGGCTGCAGGCGGCTGAGAATTCCCCCAGCTCCGGCTCTGGCTCGGCTAGAGCGGCCGTTTTCCGCGTCTGCCTCTGACCTAACATCCCGGCCTTTTTGATGATATAGGACAGCAGATTCAGTCTGGCTGCTTCGTGTGGGCGTCGAGAGGGGGAGGTGACTCGGGTGTTGGTCAGGCAGGGAGGCAGATGCAGGGGTGGAGATGCTGGTTGTCAGTCATGCCGCTTGTATGCAGAGGCGCCACCTGGGGGTAGGAACAGAGGCTTGGGAGAGATTACTGATTAGCAGAGGAGGGTTGTCGAGAAACTTTGAGTTTGGTGGGCCCCAGCATGGTGGAAGTCCAAGGCTGGGCATTGGGGGTAGGTGCCTTTGAGGCGGGAGACATGGTACCATGGAGTGTGGCCTAGAAGCTTGGCTGCTGTTGGCG